>JANAVB010030219.1:10028726-10308726 GCA_029216955.1 Iris pallida
ATTTTACTTTGCTGTTTTCCAAAACTAATTACATAGATTTGTAGCCCTTGATGTGTAGATCACATATCCCTTTGACTGAGCACGATTCGACACATTTTTCGTGTCCAAAACTAGACATAGGACGTTGTACGACACTGCGTGCATTGACCTGCTGACACGAGCCTCTTGCTCGCAGCACAGGCCACGTAGACCCGCCACATTTGGCATGGAGATGGGGACAATGACTGTCAGGCCCCTCCCAAAGTTTGGTTCGAGTTGGTTTGGTATTCACGAAGTAATCACACTCACACCGATTTTGTACAAACACGCACACACGCAAAAATCCTACTAATACGGGTTTGGACACGACACACGATGCCATGAGGACACGATTCAGGGTGTCTGATATGTAGCCCTATGACTCAGCTATTCTAGGACACGACCACAAGACCTACGAGTGGACACGTTACGTCCTTGTGCACTCAATAAGAGTGTACGACGCTGTGTTCTGTCTATTTTGATACCCCCCTGTTTGACACAATTTTGTCAAGAATCTGGACACATGGACACGTGCTACTTGGCATAAAGGTCGAGGACACGACTGACATCGTGTCCCCTAAGTCAGGTGGTGTTGTGTCGTATCGGATAAGATATCCCACCCGTATTGAATTTACACTACCTGTGCACAGTCGGGTTCGAGCCTCTGACACGGGCTTCGTGTTACTCCTGGACATGTCGTGGTAACGTATCAGTGTGTCAAACACGTAGCCCTATATCCCCTCTACACGTGGACACTAACAAGAGACACTATCGTGCACTGTGTCGTGTCCAATTCGACTCGACACAGCCGCACGAGGTTGTCTGATGTACAGTTTTCTGATACGATGTAAATTCGTGTTTGGACACGATTGTGTCCCAATTTTGGACATGAATCACACCCCACGCGTTGATACACATGTGGGCCCCTTTTCGTCCAATTGTTACTGTATATTATTACGTATTTTGCTATGTATCAGTATATACATATCTCTATATATATTATAGTGTATATTTTCATATATTTTAGTTATTTTAAATATTATTATATATACTGTTCATATAGGGATAAATTCTCAGGTTGGGGTTTGTTCTCAGAATTGGGTTCTGATGTACACATTCAGTTTTGTGATTCCTTTGATATATATATATATTGGTATATTTATACTTTCTATATATATATATATATATATATATATATAAAATATATATATATATATATATATATATATATATATATATATATATATATATATATATATATATAGATTTTATATACATATATATATATATATATATATATATATATTATATATATATATATATATATATATATATATATATAATATGTATAAAATATATATATATATATATATATATATATATATATATATTATATATATATAATATATATATATATATATATATATATATATATTATATATATATATATATATATATATATATAATATGTATTTGTGTGTTGCTTGGGTTTTGACTTCTGAGCAGCAGCACAGTACCCCAGCACTTGTGACACACACACCCCTATCCTCATTTCCTTCCCTCTTTCTATATGTATATATATTGATATGTTATATATACACACACACACACCTATCGTCATTTCCTACACTTTGTATATAGATATATATTGATATGTTATATTGTATAACTATATGTAATCATATAGTGTATGTAGTATATGTATACTTTATATATATATATATATATATATATATATATATATATATATATATATATATATAATATGTATTTGTGTGTTTGCTTGGGTTTGACTTGAGCAGCAGCTCAGTACCCCCCAGCACTTGTGACACACACACACAAACCTATTCTCATTTTCTATGTATATTATTATTATTATTATTATTATTATTATTATTATTATTATTATATATATTATATATATATATATATATATATATATATATATATAGACACACACACACACACACACACACACACACACACACACACACACACACACACACACACACACACATATGTGCTTTCATAGATAGATACATAGATATATAGTCTTGTATATATATGTATACCTATAAAAAAAAATATATATATATATATATATATATATGTATACCTATAGGTTTTGTATATATATATATATATATATATATATATATATATATATATATATATATATATATATATATATATATATATATATATATATATATATATATATATATATAGGCTATATGCCATGTACTAGCTAGTATAGGTATGGCACATGTATATATATGATATACATGTATACATGGGACATTGGTTAGACTAAAATTGACTAAACCTAGACTAATTTGACTAGTTTGACTATAGTTGACCTAGTTTGACTAGATGGTTGATCAGAGTTGACCAAGAGTTGACTTTGGCTTGGAATGACCTAGAATTATGTAGAATGCATTGTAAACTTTAAATATTACCTTCTTGATTACATCATAACCTATGTGCTCTATTTAGGACTCAGATACCTCAGTTCAGATATCTATTCTCATCAGTCATTCAGGATATCAGGCGAGTATATTATCTGATCGTTTCATACTTGTCAGGACTTATATTCTTGCTCTAGATTACTTTACTTGATACTGTCACGATGTTATCACGAATTAGTACTATATGGATCTTTTTATGAGATGTTATCACCAAGCGGGTGCATCCGGTATTTCTTGTTCATGTACTTTAAAATGTGCTTCATGTATTCCTTGGAATCGTATCTATTCATGTATACACATGTTCTCATGTGCCTTCATGTATACTCATGTGCAATAATGTACACTCATGTTCACATGAGGTTCTTGTATAAAATACTTATTTATATGCAATAACGTAACTTGACTGGATTCTTGTGTATTGATTGGGGTAGGGGTGAGTAGAAGTGGTTATGTGATGATTATCTCCAGTAGGTATTCATGTGCAACTCCGTAGCTTATTCATGTGTAACCCAACCTATTTACATAACCATCTTGTGCTCTATATCACTTAGTCACTTACAGTTCTTATTTACCATATAGATATTTCCAGTTTACAAATATCTCTCTTATCTTTCATGTACATTTCTTATAATTCATGTATCTTACTTTATTGCTTGTTTTACATTTCCTGCCATGATATGAACTACGTGAAAGATATGTATTCGTTCATGTCCTGACTGGACCTGTTGAAAATATTACAGATGATACCGAAGATTTATGCCCTACTTATTAAGGAACAGGCCTAGATGACACTTGTGAGTTGGACTCTCAGGAAGATCCAGCTCTAGCTGAGGATATTACCCCTACTACTTAGACTAGATTAGCTAGGCTTTATCTTCTTTCTTATGTTAGTTGTATTTGACATCTGAGTTGTATATTTTTTGATGTTTGAGATGTTGTGTCGTTTAGACACGTAGACTTATTTTGTTCTGTTTGTATGTTCTCTTTGAGATTTCATATTTATCTATTTGTACTATTTCTACCTTAGAATTGTGATTGAGTTGTACCTTCTGTATTGTACTACGATTGGAGTATATATCTTGTACATGTATATTTATACCGTGTTAGATGTATGTGACCTAGAAAAGCGTTCTACCGCTGACATTGTGGCGTAGGCTGGACGTACCCACTTCTCGTGCCCCTACACTGGGTGCGGGTCGTGACAAAATTATATGTAGTAGTGAGAGTAAGGATCGATCCTACAAAGAGCAACTAGTGTACTTTTATGCAACGTGAACAAGGATGAGGGGAGAGAGTTTTGAATATAATAAAAGCAAATTTAAGAAGAGCTAAAACTATTAAAGTATTAAAATCAATTAAAGGGACAACTATTGGTCTCAGTCAACATTCACCATTAGGATCTTAAAATTGATCATTGATGCTTGCATAAATTAAGTCATACTTTGAATATTTACTGTTAGAAGTATCTTCCTATCTCTCTTAGGCTTAGTTAATTAGATACAAGCAACCTAATTAACTTTAATTACTAAATAATCTAAGACAAGCGCTGAAGATTTAATCTAGCAATTTCTTAAAGAACCAAGAGATCGATAAAGCAAAACAACATATGCACAAGCGGTTGCTTTAAAACAAAGCAGTTCATTAAATCTTGGTTGCTTCACAAATTAGAAAATTCAAACAATTACGGATTTGATATCTAATTTAGCGGTAGATCGAAATGAATAATAAACTAGTAGGCCTCATAGTAATTAAACAAAACAACCATGACAGTGTGCAAGAAAAACATTCAATATTCAAAGTATAAATCAAACATATAAAAACAATTTAGATCTTACAAGTTTATTAATTTTAAGGCTTCCATTTTCTTTGACCAACAAGACTTTTAGTCGCACATGTTCATCAAAACATTAATAAAAAAGTTGGAGAAGAAGAAGAAGAGTTATGTTCTCCTTTTCTCATGATTGCTACCCCTTTTATACACTCTAAATTGGTTGTTTGAAGACCATAATATCTTCCCACAAATTCTATAGAAGTTAAAACTTCTCAAACAATAAAACTAAGTCATAGAACAAGTAGAAAAAATAGTTATTTTGGTTCATATTTTTGTTCACAACATTTTTGACTCAATTTCAAGTCTGATTTCATCCATGATGCAGCTGGAATATCAAAAAATTCAAAATATAAAAGTTGTAGATCTTTGTCTTAGCTTTCTAAATATTTTAAAATGACCTCAATTGCATTTCAGATGAGAAAGTTATGCCTATTTTGGTAAAAGGTGTCAAAACTATCCAAAATTGCTATTTAGCTCATGTTTGAATTTAGTGTCTCTAATTGCATACTAAACCAAATATAAGAATAGTGAACACCTTTAGTCATGAAATGAGCATAAAATGGTAAATGTTAAGGGGTTAAAATATAACATTTTATGTTCTCATCAAATATCCCCACACTTAACTTTTGTTCGTTCTCGGACAAAACTCTAATTTGTTTATTTTTTTAAAACAAAAATCAAGATTGTAATGCCATAAATAAAGAATAACCAAGCTCTTCAAAACTCGTAACATATCATGAAAATATATTCTTAGACAACTTCTAATTACTTAGTAATTATTTTTCCTTGAAGATATAGTAAACTAAATTGGTTGACCCTCACGGGAATAAACAATCAACTCTCACGTGTTTTGAGGGGTACGTGTTTCGCTCAAATTCATTACAAAAAATTGATCTACTATAAGCTTGGATATCTTCTCATTCTCCACCACTGGAATCACATGCATAACATAAATCATAAGGACTTTTCATGGGTTGTAGCGGGGCTTAGGATCAAGGTAAGATATATTTGGGAGTGCAACTCAAAAGCCATCAAAACTAGTAGAGCAAAAATGATTTAACTCAAGCTCGAATATATAAAACATGTAAAACCAATCACCCCATTCAACTTTTTCAATTTGACTTTAAATCATTCAACATACTCTTTATTGGAATTTTAGGAGGAATTATGAACATGGACATCAAAAGTAATTTCCACCATCAGTTTTTTTTTCTTTATTACTTCTTCTTTCTTTTTCTTTCTTTTTTTTTTTCCATTTTTCTCTTTTTTTTTTCATTTTTTAACAATAATAGAACTTAGTAATTTCATAATTAAAATATGTAGCCAAACTAGAAATTCAGATACCCTCACACTTATTTCTTGTACACACATATATATCATAATGCTCCACTAGTTTTTCGGCTTGAGTAAAGATTTTTTTCCAGGTTGAAGCGTGTAATGTGGGTTTACAATAATAAAAGCAATAAGGCCCAAAGGGGTTTAACCAAAGGAAAAATAATTTTAGGGTAGGCTATTTGGCTTAAGTAGCGTATAACAAAGAGGGCATTAATCATGTTCATGTATGCATATGTCGATGTGACCTCGAAGAGAATCAAAGCAAGTTCTGGAGAAACAAATCTATGGAAGAATATCACTCATCAAAGAAAATAGTGAAACTGATGTGTCAGTCTAAAGGCTTAAAACCTCACCGACTTTTATCTACCAAATTCAGTCACTACCATTCTCAAGAAAAAATAACTAAACTAATTAATTCTAAGTTGAATGATTACTTATTCAATCATGTTATGAATTTTTAAAACTTAGTTGAATCTTGTTCATGACATACACAACCAAAAATCATTGAAAACCCCAAAAACAAATCTCCTTTTTTAGAGAGAAAGAGAGAGAAAAAAATTAAATCAACTTAAAGTAATTTAAATCCCCTCCTCCATACTTAAACTGACATTATCCCCAATGTAAGGTGAAAATGCAAAAAAAAAAAAAAAAAAAAACAAAAATAAAAATGAAAGAATAAGAACAAACTCTCCCTTGGTTTACCTATGTTTATTGTCTTGGATGTTTCCTCCGTCAATTGGTATCAATTGGATCCTCAAGGTTCAATTCATCCGCATTATCTACTTTGAAACCATCATAGAAAAGCTGGAGCCTTTGGCCATTTATCTTGAACACTTTGGAAGTTGCTAAACTTTGAATTTCAATTGCACCATGATAAAAAGTATTAGTAACAACAAAAGATCCAATCCAACGAGAATGCAATTTACTCGAAAATAGACGAAGTTGTGACTGGTATAGAAGAACTTTTTGACCAACTTGAAACTCGTTCCTAGAGATCATCTTGTCATAAAAAGCCTTCATTTTCTCTTTGTAAATTCGAGCATTCTCATAGGCGTCATTCTAATTTTCTCCAACTCTTGTAGTTATAACTTCCTATGTTCTCCATTTTCATATGTCTTCATATTGAGGCTCTTGATAGCCCAATAAGCCTTGTGTTCTAACTCAACAGGAAGATGGCATGGTTTTCCAAACACCAACCAATATGGTGACATACCGATAGGCATCTTGTATGCAGTTCTATACGCCCACAAAGCATCATCCAAGCACAAACTCCAATTTTTTCTACTCGGATTGAAAATCTTCTCAATGATGGACTTGACCTCTCTATTTGATACGTCCGCTTGTTAGCTAGTTTGTGGATGATAGGCAGTTGGCACCTTGTGGTTTACATGGTACTTTCTCAACAAAGTCTCTACGGTTCTATTGCAAAAGTGAGTACCTCGATCACTTATTAAGGATCTCGGAATCCCAAACCTGTAGAACATATTGGACTTGATAAAATCTGAAACAACTTCAGAATCATTAGTCTTGGTAGCTTTAGCTTCTACCCACTTTGATACATAATCAACAACAAGCAAAATATAAACATAACCAAAAGATACAAGGAACAGTCCCATGAAATCGATGCCTCAAACATAAAAAATTTCACAAAATAGTATCAGATTTTGTGGCATTTCATTCCTTTGAGATATATTACATGTTTTTTTTGGTAATTATTGCATGTTTTACAGAAAAGAATATGAATCACGAAATAAAGCAATAGAAACCACATTCTAATACTTTTTTTGCTGTCCTCTTAGCTCCAAAATGTCCTTCACATGCATAAGAATGACAAAAGGTGAGAATTGAAATAATTTCATTTCAATAAACGCACCTTCTAGTTACTTGATCTGAACAATGCTTTCACAGGTATGGGTCATCCCACTCATAGTATTTGGCATCACATTTGATCTTATCTCTTTGAGCCTTTGACAAACCAGGAGGAAACATATTAGTAACCAAATAATTTACAATATTTGAACACTAAGGTAATGTCGCACTTGCAGCAAACAATTACTCATCAGGGAACATTTCTTACAGACGAAGTTCATCCTCCACATGAACTAAACGACTTAAATGTTCTGCAAGATGATTTTTTGTCCCTCTTTTGTCTTTGATCTCCAAATCAAATTCATTCAAGAGAAGTATCCATCAGATTAACCTTGGTTTTTCCTTTTTATTGTCATCAAATAACGAAGAGCTGCATGTCATAATAGACAATGATTTTAGTACCAAGCAAATAAGATCAAATTTTTCTAAAGCAAAAAATAGCTAAAAGTTAGTTTTCAGTAGTAGAGTAATTTCTCTGAGCATCATTCAAAGTTCTTGAAGCATAATAAATTGCGTGAGATGCTTTTCCAATCCTTTGACCCAATACAACACCTACTTCATAATCACTTGCATCACACATTATCTCGAAAGGCACGTTCCAGTCAGGGGACTGGATAACTCGGGTAGAACTCAATAGTTTCTTTAGTGTCTCAAATGCCATTTTATGCGCCTTATCGAATTCAAAAGCCACATCCTTTTGTAGCAACTTGCACAGGGGTAACGCTATTTTGGAGAAGTCTTTAATGAATCTTCGATAAAAACCTATATGTCCAAAAAAAGAACGAACTTCCCACACACTAGTAGGATAAGGTAAAGATTGAATAATATCAATTTTGGCTTTATCTACCTCAATTTCCTTAGATGAAACAATGTGACCCAAACTATACCTTGTTCAACCATAAAATGACATTTTTTTAGAGTTTAACACAAGATTAGCTTATATGTATCTTTCAAAAAAAAGTGTAAGGTTATGCAAGCATTTATCAAAAGAGTCTCCATAAACTGGAAATTATCCATAAATACATTTATAATATGCTCAACATAGTCTGAAAATATTCTAACCATACACCTTTGAAAAGTGGTTGGGGCATTGCAAAGACCAAATGGCATGTGACGATATGCAAAAGTTCCAAACGAACATGTAAAAGTTATCTCTTCTTGATCCTTCGAAGCAATTGAAATTTAAAAATAACCTGAATAACCATTAAAAAAATAATAGTAATCATGACCAGCTAACCTTTCAAGCATTTGATCGATAAAAGGTAACATAAAGTGGTCCTTGCGAGTTTCATCATTTATTTTTCTATAATCTATACAAACCTGCCACCCATTCTGAATACGAGTGGGAACTAGCTCATCATTTTGATTCTTTACGACAGTTATCGCGGTCTTTCTAGGAACCACTTGCACCGGACTAACCCACTGGCTATCTGAAATAGTATAGATTACTCCAACTTCAAGAAGTTTTAGGATCTCCTTTTTTATTACCTCCATCATGGGTGGTTTTAATCTTCTTGGCGGTTGACGGAATGGTTTTGCTCCTTCCTCAAGTAAGATGCGATGTATGTATGTAGACGGGCTAGTTTTTTTATATCCACAAATGTCCAACCAATAGCCGTCTTATTCTCCTTAAGGACATGCACACGTTTTTCTTCTTGTGTTGCACTAAGTTTATTAGAGATGATCATTGGTAATGTTCCTCCATCTCCAAGGAGCACATACTTGAGGTGACTAGCTAGGAAGAGGCTTCAAGTCTGGAATAGGTGCTTGTAAAATAGAGGGTGAAGGCCTCTTATTAGAAATTGATAAAAAAAATAGAAGAAAAGTTACCTGACGGTTGTATTTTTGGGAAATCATTCAATGCTGCAACAGTTTTTTTGCAAATCAGTACTCAAAGCTAACTCCTTGTGCTCTTTTTCAAGATGCTCACTAATGGCAACTTCCAATCCATCTTTGCCATCAAGTTCAAAAATATCCTATGCTAAAGAATCATCCACATCAATGGAATAAACAATATTATCATCATCAAGATATTTCATGGCATCATAAATTTTAAATTTAACAATTTTACCATCAAATTCCAAAGTAAGTACGCTACTATGCACATCTATCTTGGTCTTGGATATCTTTAAAAATGGTCTTCCTAATAAAATAGAAGCAATTTGGCCACCATTTTCCATATCAAGCACATAAAAATCAGTAGGAAAAACTAAATTATCAATTTGTACAAGAACATCCTCAACTAATCCCTTAGGATAGGCATTACATCTATCAGCCAATTGAATTACAACACCAGTTTTATTTAGAGGTCCAAGATTTAAAGATTCATATATAGAATATGGCATGGCATTGATAGAAGCTCCTAAATCTAACATGGATTTCTCATATTTTTTGTTACCTATCTTACAAGGGATAGTAAACATTTCTGAATCTCTGCATTTCATAGGGAGTTTTCTTTGAATTACTGCAGAAACACTCTCCGCTACTTTCATCTTTTCATATCCTTTAAGTTTTTGTTTCCTCTTTATTGTACACAATTCTTTTAAAAAATTAGCATAATGAGGTACTTGTTTGATAGCATCTTAAAGTATAATATTTACCTCATATTTATGAAAAGTCTCATATAACTCATTATTATGTTCAATTTTTCTAGATTATGCTAAAGCTTGAGGAAAATGAGGTACTGGCTTATAATCAGAAAGAGGCAAAAACTTATAATTGGGTTCCTCATCATCATTGGGGAAGTTCGTGTCTACAACGGTTGTTTTCTCTTCCTCTTGTTTTGACGATTTAGGTGCTTCTTTTACTAGAATGTCAACCTCTTTACCACTTCTCAAAATAATTGTACTTGCATTTTCTTTTGAATTTACTATCGTTTGAGATGGTAGTTTTTCTAAACTTTGTGCCTCTAGCTTATTAATTGATGTAGCCATTTGGCTCATTTGATTGTCCAAGCTTTGAATATTGGCCCTTGTCTCATGTTGAAATTGTAAAGTATTATTGGCAAGAGACTTAACATTTTTTTCTAAAGACATACCAGAGGTAGAAGTCTGGCTTAGTTGTTGTTTAGGGGCATTTGGCTGCTTGTACTATTGGTAACTTGGCCAAATTGATTGACAGGCTGATTTGATTGTGGATTCTCATAGTTGAAATTGGGTTGATCTCTCCATCCTGGATTGTATGTGTTTGAGTAGGGATCATACTTCCTTTGTGGTTGTCCAAGAAAAATACCTACCTCGTTCA
Organism: Iris pallida; assembly: GCA_029216955.1. Classification (NCBI taxonomy): domain Eukaryota; kingdom Viridiplantae; phylum Streptophyta; class Magnoliopsida; order Asparagales; family Iridaceae; genus Iris; species Iris pallida. Next base: position 10,039,491 of record JANAVB010030219.1, read on the forward strand.
CTTGTTCATTGGGCTCCTCTTGAAGAGTTGGGCACATGTCAGTTGGATGTCCTGCTATTGAACAAATCCCACAAGCCTTCGCAGTTTGTATGTTACCTACAACCATTTGACGAACATGAGAAGTTAAACTAGCAATTTGTTGTTCTAGGGAATAAATATTTACCTTGTTAGCGTGCCTAGATGGAAGATCTAGCCTAGTGCCAAATTATTGAGAATTGGACACCATATTTGCAATTAAATTTCTTGTGGCCTCAGGAGTTTTATCTACCAAAGCTCCTCCATTAGCAGCATTTATCATGTTTCTATCATTTGGTAGAAGGCCTTCATAGAAGTACTAGATAAGTAGCTGCTCACTAATTTGATGATGGGGGCAGCTTGCACATATTCTTTTGAAACGTTCCCAGTATTCATGGAGAGACTCTGTGTTTTGTTGCCTTACCCCACAAATTTCTTTTCGAATATTGGCTGCCCTTGAAGCTAGAAAGTAGTTTTCAAGGAACGATCTTTTCATCTCATTTCATATGACAATACTTCCGGAGGGTAGGTAGCAGAGCCAATCCTTAGCCGAATCCTTTAAAGAAAATGGAAAGGCTCTTAATTTGATTTGCTCTTCAGTCACCCATGTTGGCTTCATACTTGTGCATACCACATGAAGCTCCTTTAGATGCTTGTGAGGGTCTTCACCTGCAAGACCATGAAATTTGGCAATAAATGTATGAGTCCAGATTTTTATCAAAAAGTTGTAATTGCATCTAAAGTAGGAAATGTTATGCATAAAGGGTGTTGGTTCAAATCAGGGTCAACGAGTTCTTAAGGTTCTATTTGCATCCATGGCTCCTTCTTCAGGATTAGAATGACAAGAGAATACGGAATCCGGAGCGAGGTTGTTCTCGTTAGAGTTTCTTTGAGTTTTCTTCCTTAACCTGCGTAAAGTTCTTTTTATTTCTAGATCACTGTGAAAATCACCTTGATTAGAAGATCGAGTCACAACCATAAACAATCAAGTACAATATGAAAAGTAATTCAAAAAAGTATATGAGAATGAATAACTAATAAATTTTTTTCTTTTTTTTTTCTAAATGAACAAAAATATAATTAATTATAAGAAAAATAAAATAAAGATCACAAAAAACACAAAATTCAACTAAAATTACCTTATGGCAATGGCGCCAAAATTTGGTGTGTTGCCGCATGCACCCAAAAATAAAACCTTTACTCTTAAAATTATATGTAGTAGTAAGGGTAAGGATCGATCCCACAGAGAGCAATTAGTGTACTCTTATGCAATGTGAACAAGGATGGAGGGAGAGAGTTTTAAATATAATAGAAGTAAATTTAAGAAGAGCTAAAAACAATTAAAGTATTGAAATCAATTAAAGGGACAACTATTGATCTCAGTCAACATTCACCATTGGTATCTTAAAATTGATTAATGATGCAAGCATAAATTAACTCAAACTTTGAATATTTACCGTTGGAAGCATCTTCCTACTCTTAGGCTTAGTTAATTAGTTACAAGCTACCTAATTAACTTTAATTACTAAATAATATATGACAAGCGCTGAAGATTTAATCTAGCAATTTCTTAAATGACCAAGAGATCGATAAAGTAAAACAACACAAACACAAGTGGTTGCATTTAATTTTATCAAAAAAAATTCTCCTAAGATCAATAAAACAAAGTAGTTCATTAAATCTTGGTTGCTTCACAAATTAGAAAAATTAAACAATTACGGATTTAATATCTAATTTAGCGGTAGATCGAAATGAATAATAAACTAGTATGCCTCCTAGTAATTAAACAAAACAATCGTGAAAGTGGACATGAAGAACATTCAATATTCAAAGTATAAATCAAACATATAAAAATAATTTAGATCTCACAAGTCTATTGATTACAAGGCTTCCGTTTTCTTCGACCAATAAGACTGTTAGTCGCACATGTTCATCAAAACTTCAATAGAAAAGTTGGCGAAGAAGAAGAAGAAGAAGAGTTGTGTGTTCTCCTTTCCTTATGATTGCTACCCCTTTTATATATTCTAAATTGGTTGTTTGAAGCCAACAATATCTCCCAAAAAATTCTCTAAAAGTTACAACTTCTCAAACAATAAAACTAAGTCATAGAGCAAGTAGAAAAATAGTTATTTTGGTTCCTATTTTCGTTCACAACATTTTTGACTCAACTTCAAGCCTGATTTCATATATGATGCCACCTGAATCTCGAGCAAATCAAAATACGAAAGTTGTAGATCTTTATCTTTCCAAATTTTTTTTGAATCACCTCAATTGCATTTTGGATGAAAAGTTATACCAATTTTGGTAAAAGGTGTCAAAACTGTCCAAAGTTGCTATTTAGCTCATGTTTGCATTTAGTGTCTCCAATTGCATCCTAAACCAAAATATAAGAATAATGAGTAGCTTTAGTCATGAAATAAGCATAAAATGGTAAACATTAAGGGATAAAAATATAACATTTTATGTTCTCATCACTTGACCACGGCGTTGGCAGCATTAGAGTGATGGCACGATGCCGCAGTAGGTCTGGGCGGAGTGGCCTCGTGTTCGTCGATCGGGGTCCGATAGAGGAAGGATGTAGAAGAAGACGGCTGCCCGAGGCATCGACGACGAGGAAGGGCTAGAGTCGTGGAGGCTGGTCGTAATGTGGGCTCGCAGAAGGTTGGGTGAGACTTCAGAGATGATGGCGGTGCTCATATCTGGAAGGGCGGACGTCGCGGAGAAACTCGTCAGTGGCTCAAAGAGAGGCGCACGACGTTACGACTGGCTCGAGCATTAGAGACGATGGATGATGCTCGGAGGAGTCTCGACGTAGAGGAGGAGGTTGGCCGGCGGCCGCGATGGATCTGGTGAAAGTGCTTGCTTGGCTACGCGAGGCTGGCGTTGGTGGTGATCCCAGTGGTAGTGATGGCCGAATTTAGCCAGGCAGGCGATGTAAGGACCCTTATTTTTGGGAATTTTTAATTTTATTTATTTTATATGATTTCTATTTGTCATATTAAATTTTATTTTTTATTATGACCATAGATGCAGTTTTTTGTAGCTTTGATTTTTTAGCACAATAATTATCAATTTCTCAAATTTATCCCTATCATCGTATTCTAGACGAGTCCACCTTCAGTTTGATATATTATGCCCCATCCAAACATGTTTTCTTGTGTTATATCTTTTATGTATAACTTTAGGGGTAAAATAGTCATTTTAGTCTCTACCGAAAAATTTGACTAGCTTTTCAAATAGCAATTACGGCCCAACGCCGATCCATATCATTTGACCCATATCGAGTCTACTATGCACATTCCAATAGTGTGCCAGTCAATTGGGTTTCCATGTACTATTTAATCTTAAGTGGCACATAAGTTGAAACTATAGACATATTGGACTCAAATCGATCATAACAATTTCATCGACCCAAAATTAGTCCAAGTAGGGTTCGTAGAGCCTATTCTAGAGTACCCTAACCTCTTAAACCTATTTTAGATTAATTTTTATGAATTAGTGGCTGCCATATTGATTTAAATCTATTTTTAAATTAACTCTATAACTACTTTCCTAATTTGGACCCAATCAAATCTCTTTTAGATACAACTTTGATTTAAATCATCAAATCTCAACCAAATTCCCTCAAACCAAATCCGAATCAATTCCCACCTCCTCTTTCTCACATAGACCCCCTAACTCTATGATGATCGAATATACTTTATATATTTATGCTCAAGATCCCGAGCCCCTCATATTTATTTTTTATTTTTGCACTTTTCTTTCCACCTAACAGAAACTCATCACCTCGACCTCTTCCAACCCTCCTACCACCCTCAAATCAACCATATGACACCCCCTAACATCCCGACACTTTTTTGAGGAGCCTCAACCCCTAATTTGGTCGATACGAGGTGCAGAAGGCACCCAAAGTCGACCGAACTTGTGTAAAATTTATCACAGCAGGCTAGTCGACTTATAGACTAGTTTTCATCTACTTTTTCTCACCCGATTCTCTCAAACCAAAACTAGAAGTTACATCTATGTGTCTACTTCAATCTATGATTGTTGAATCATACAGTTCCAAGCGGTTTGTCCGTAGCGTCGATTCTACGATAAGGTATCCAGGATCAACAAGATCTGTTATGAGCAATGTTTTGCCTACCTAAGGTCAAATTTGATCCTTCTAATATTTTTATTCAGAAACTAGACATCAAGTTCTTTCCAACGCATATATATTGTTAGGTTTTGAGTTTGTTTGCTATTTTTAAAAATTTTCGACATTTGCTGTAACACCGTAACACCAAAAATCTTATGTTCTTTGTGTCCAAAGGTTCCAATACTTCATAAAAATCTACTAAAAAATTTGTTTTACAAGGTTTAATATTGAAACCCTTATTTCAACTAATTTATATAATTTTTTAGAATTTAATATTTTTAATTATTTGTTGTTTCAAGACTCAACTAATAGGCCAATTGTGATATTAATGTTGTAGTATCGACATGGGAGTTTGGTTAAAATAATATTATTAGTAATACAAATATATTTAAAAGTATTTTACAGAAATGTAATTATTATTTTATGTTAGTTACAAACTATTATGATAATAAAGTTTGGTTAAAAATCAGTTTAAAAACCAAAGAAAAACAGTTTTCTATAACCCGAAAGACACCGATACGGGGTCCATCCCAACAAATTGGACGACTTTGTCACAACTGAGAGCATCTAAAGCCGCGTACAAATGTTGTGGATGTGTGGGCTTTAACGGAACTCGAATTGGTTGCGTGTGCGCGACGAATTTGAGGCGTATCGATCAAGGTACACCGTATCGGCCCCTTTGCCAAAAATTCTAATTACTTTGTGCACGTTCATCACCTCATGATGAAACTTATGCCACTAGACTCGTATCATTTTTTGATCCTGTGAGCCAAGTTTGGTCCGATTCTGAGAAGGTTGACCGGAACGCTATTTTGGCGGACCCGTGATCCGACTTAATGGGCGATTTTGTGCACGGCTCATCGAAATTCAAATTTGGACATACTATTGAGTTCGTATCGAAAAACTAGACTCGAAGGTTTATAATTTGTTGACTTTAGAGATTATAGGTTCTGACACATTTTTCGGTACAAAGCGGTACCAACGATGGACACTATTTGGTCCGAAATTACCGTTTTGTCCTGTGTCCAGAATTGGATTTATGGCTAGTCAAATTTAGACATTTTTTATACCAAACACATTGGTGATGTCTGTTTCAGCATCCGAAGACATTTGTGGGAGTTTGACTTTTGTGTCTCACCGAGTGACTGGATGTTGTTGGTTCTACGCGCGATCACGAGACAAGTATACATTGTCGAACTTATACAGTATTTATATGTTTTCTTTTCCTATTTATTTCTTTCCATATGGTTACATGCTTCTTATATTGTACTTGGCTTATCATCTACTGCTTTACTTGTTTCTAGATTTACGTGCACGTATAGGATATCAGTTGTTTTCATTACATGTTTATTGGTCTTTTTTATGTTCACCATGTCTTGTGATAGAGTTGTCAGTTCTATGCCATTTTTCCTTGACTTGACCTGATATTGATTGATTGACTTGACTTATGACATTCTGTAGATTGGGAGTATCTTGCATTGTACTAGAGTCTATAGGATTTTACTTGATCTTTGTATTCCTTTAGGAGAGTAGGTTGATACTAGGATTAGCTACTTGACCATTCTCGATTGGAAGTATCTTGTATTATACTACAATCGAGACATACTATAGAGTGGGAGTATCTTTCATTATACTATAGTCTACAGAATTTATTTGATTAATGGTTAGCCAAGGCTAGTATTAGACTTCTTTAAGACATGTCGCTTCTTAGATGTTTTTCTTGTACTGTTCTTGTTTTCCATATATGTTATATACTGTCATAGTAGGCATGTTTATATGTATCTTGCTAGTCCCCTGAGGACTTGGTGATATCTCTAGGTTATTGATGAGCGACTGCATAGAATAGGGAGGTGGTTGATGATTGTCTACAGGATTCAGGTATCGATAGTGGTACTATTTACCATATTTATCTTTATTACCATGTCTCACTGCTATTATAGCCTAGCTTTATAGATCTATCTTGTTCTTCGGGTCTAATCGAACACATATGTTAGTGGGCTGCAGACCAAGAACCATATTGTTCTTTCTTGATGTTTATTAGTTTATGTGGATTGAGATTTAGTTTTGACTTGTCATTATTAGACTTATTACCATAGTCTAGATAGCTTATATGTATTCGAGCGGGGCTGGAGTCCTCTCGATACGTACCTGTCATGTATACGATTTCTTAGTCCTACATATTTTGAGACTGGGGCATTACAGGCGATGGTGAAGGTGATGGCCGAACGAGGCTGCGACAGGGAGGAGGAACATAGTGGTTGGATCATGGAGATACGACGGAGCGAGGAGTCGAGCTCGCCGACGCGGCTGGAGGATGCTCAGGTCATCGTCGTCGGTCAGATCTAGGTTGGACACGGTGGCGGATTCCATTATTGGTGGATTAGGGTTAGGGTTAGGATTAGGGATTTGTGTCACGGCTGTGTCTTAGACAAATATTAGGCTAGGAAATTGTTGTCCGGGGTGTCGGACATGAGGGAGAAAAATGTAATTATAATAACAGAAATAGTAAAAAAGGAAAATGATAGACACGACCACGGTACACGGCACAAAATTGCTATGATGGTGGATGTTTGGCTTGATGGCTAGATGGTACGATTGAGGAATTTTTGTGCAGAAAAAACATAAGGGGGCCTCCCCTATATATAGGTGGAGATTCCTATATAGATTAGGATTTGGAATAAATCTTTCCAAAGATTTAAATCAACCAATTAGATTGATCAAATCTCAATCCAAAAAAATAATATCTAATAATTCAATAATATTAATATAGATTTTTATAAATTCAAATGATTGATAATAATAAATCAAATAATTCTAAAAATATACTTTCATAAATACAAATTTAATTTAAAACAAGTTGGCAATATACTTGCCCTTTCAAAAATATTTATAATTTTCTTTCAAACAAAAATATATTTTCTATCCAAGAGTATTTAAAATAAATAAAATAATAAAAATAAATTTTTAAATATTAAGAGCAAGGGTTACAGTATTTATTCATATATTGCATGGTCACAGACACAATGATGATAACCTGTGGAGGGGGTTTGGCTTTCCTTGAACGAGATAGGCTCCGGGTGTAACCCCGCTTTCCCAAAATCTTAAATTTTGGTATTTTTTGGTGTTTTAGAATTTATCTATGGTTTTCATGAAATATTTAAATTTTCTCTTTTGCATCATGATCAGTGATTATAAAATTATCTTCCTCCATTTTTCTTTTCTTTTTCCCCAAGTCTCTAACAACCTAACCACCTTGTAACAAACTAACAAACTTCCTAACAAATTTTCTAACTAATTTTTAGTTTGTAATAAAGCAATTTACTGAGGCCTTTTTGTAAAAAATACCAATTACTACTCTCAAAACTCTATTTAATCAACTCACTCACACACTCTCTCTCTCTCACATTTATTTTTCCTCTCTGTTGATTCAAGGAGCAGAGTCGAGCTCTTTCCTTCTCCTATTTCTTCGCAAAATTTCCACCCAACCCTAACCCTAAATTCTTTGAAGTTGGCCATGGCGAGGTTGGTGGATCTTGCACAGAGAGGCGTTTGAGCTACCCTCGACGAACGCCACACTTTATCGATGGATTTCTCGACGAAGCCCGGCCACTACTGCGGCGACGAGGTTGGGCAGAACAATCTTGACCGGTGGTTCTTCCTCGATGGCGAGCTCCTCTTGTGATGCATAGGTACCACCTCCAGTGGTCGATCGGTTCTTCTCGACAAGCTTGTCACCGTATTTTCGACGACAACATCAGAGGTGAGTTCATCCTGAACCCTTGCAGAGATCTGTCTTTCTATTGTTTCCTTTGTTTTTATGGTAAGTTCATGATCAAGTGATCGAAATTCTCAGGCCATTCCTTCCTCCGAGTTGTCCATCTCCCTTGTTGACCGATCTCAGATCGACGGCTGCATCATCAAGCAGGCAAGGGTTGAGGACGGGGTAAGGATCTATGATTTTGATCTGTCAATTGATGAGTAGTCGATCATTGGTTGATCTTCTTATGTTCTTACGTGTTAGAGGTTTCTCGATCACAGTTGGAGCGATCAGAGTCAGTTAAATTTTGATCTCGAAACTGTAAGTATCGAACTCGGATTTTGATTCTTGAATTTTCTCTGTATTTTGATAGATTTACCATTGATGATCTGAGGATGGCCTTGTTTGCTCTGTTTGTACTCGATGGAAGACCATAGAAGAGCTCGAGTTTGCAGACGCACGAGGAGACAGGTCTGACCGTCGAAATCGTATCTCCACGTTGATTTGAATCTCATCACAGGTACCACCCCATCTTCTGCTTTGTTTTGAATTATTGTAATAGATTTTGAATGGGTATAGTATGGGCAGGGTTGGACCTTGATTATTGTGGAGTGGTTCGTATTCAGGAGTAGCTGTAACCGTGCCAGGGTGTGTTCTTGGTCAAGGGATTCGTTTTCGAGGTGTGTTCGTGTCCAACTTTTGATTCGTATCTTGTAGTAGTTCGTGTCCAGCCTGGTCAGTTTCGATGTGGAGTTGGGTGCAGGAAATCAATAGGGTTAAAGTTAGCACAGACGCAATTTCCTTTATTTTATTTTTCTTTAGTTCAATTTGGTTGTATAAATTTTGCAGGTTTGTTCTGTTTATGTCGAGCTAGTGTGTGAAGAAGGAATAGATTGGTTGTATTGTTTGTTGGAGGGATGATCTAGCCGTTAGGTTCAAAATACAACTAGGTTGGGTATGTGGAACAAGTCTGTGTGCTTGTGGTATACTTTTGATTTTGAATGTATAATTGGACCGTTTGGATTCGAATGTTACTAAACAATTCACTTTGAATTATCAGTAGATTGAATCCTTATAAACTTGACCTATGTATTTTTGGTGAAGTGAATGAATTGTGTTTGGACTAGATTGAGGTGGGCTAGTAGGCCGAACTATAAGGATGCTTTGAACCTAGTTGCAGTGTGTTTAGAACTGGGTAAATAGCAGATGTGTTGTTGTACTAAATACCAGTTTGTGGACCTGGCTTCTTGGACGAACCTTTGAGCCAACTTTTCCTTGATTATTATTCTGTGGGTATTGGAAGTCTAGCTGGGTTGGTGTTGAATTAAATGGCTAGTTTTTTTAGCTGCAGTAATTTGAGAGTTATCATGGACAGTCAGATGGGAGTGATACTGAAACATTTCAGCATGGGGTCATCTGTAATTCATTGAATGTGGGTTGCTTGTCTATTTTTTTCCTGAAATTTAATTGACATGTTATTGTCCTTCTTCTGGTGGAGATGTTTCCGGCTAGAACTGGGTTGTACGGTTGTTTAAACGCAGGTGTGTAATAATTTATGGGCTTATCTATTAATGTATATAATTTGTAACCTAGTTATAAATAGTCCTTGTAATATTTAGTAATACTAATTTGTTTAATATAAATAGACTTGTTAGCATGTCTTAATGTTTATGTATTTAGTATTTAAAATGTTTCTTTTTCTTTAAAAACTTTGCTAGTGCCAGCATGTTACTATAATCTATATTTTAGATATTAAAAATACAAAATTACTTTAAACCATGTTTTGCCAATAAACTTGAAGATATATATAGATTGCTAGGACATTTCTTAAATATTTTAAATATCTTATAAGGGTTGATTTTTAACTAGCTATTATTTGGATAAAGGATTTTTTAATCAAAGTATTTTGGTAAGTAATTATTTTGTTAAGATACTATATATATATATATATATATATATATATATATATATATATATATATATATATATATATATATATATATTTCAAATATATATATATATATATATATATATATATATATATATATATATATATATAGATATATATATATATATAAAATATATATATATATATATATATATATATATATATATATATATATATATATATATATATTTGAAGGTAAGTTGGCTAGTAACTTATTAACTAGTTTTAGCTAAATGTCATTGTTTAAAAATCTAACCAACTTGTAGCAAATTCTAGGTGGACAATTGAGATTCATTGGTTTGAAGAGCAAGGCAAGTACACCGACTCGAACCCTTTGCTCTGTATTTCTGTCTTGCTTCATGTTCTTTTCATGTATAGGACATATTGTACACATGATTGTTCATTGTTCATCGTTCATTATTCATCGTTCATTGTTCAGTATTCTTTACTTGTATATTGGGGTGGGAAAATACTACAGATATGTGACCAATCCTATATTAGCTAGGCATTGACTAATAGCTTAGGTCTCACATTGTGCACGTGGGACTCTAAGTCGTACCATTATTCATGTGCTCTTGTATCCTGTGCTACCCCAGCCGGTCACATACTCTGATAGTTATTTCAAATGCATGTTACACTGATAGTCTAGTTCATTGTTTTGGATGTGGTACTATAGTTCACTGTTATTCTTGTACTGCAGTTTCATATTCCTATCTTGTACCATAGTTCATATTGTGGTTCTTTTTCATGCATTTCAGTTTACTTTGTTTAGCGCTTCTTGTCGGAGTTGTACTTTGCTCTCTTCCTGACAGGATACGTTGCAGGTACGCTTGAGGATTTTGTTCCATCTTTATGGGCCAGAGCCCGAAGCCAGGATAGAGTTGTGCCTCAGGATAGACTTAGAATTTCATAGTTATAGTTAGATTCTTCTTAGATCGTTTTAGAGATTCGTCATGTACTTTGTATTCAGGTTTGAGGATTGTATATTTATTCAGGTTACCGGATTTGTTTCTAGCATTATCATTTCTTTATTTGTATTTAAATATTTGTGGATTGTTGTGATATTGGGAACGTGTATAGCAGCTATGTTGTTTTTGTACCTTGTATCTTGCAGTTTTCCTTAGATTGTACATCTTACTACGTTGTGTCTTCCAACGTAGGCTGGGCATGTCCGACTCGTGTCCGATTATTCGGGAGCGGGTCGTGACACTGGGTCACCGAGATCGTTCTTCTTAGGGGAATTTGAGGTGCTTTTAAGCACGATATTTGTGGGACCTCAAGTTGGGCTTGCTACCCAAACTGATAGGATTCATCGTAAATGCGAATGCTGCGGACCTTCAATGGGCTTGCTACCTATATGCAAGAAACTCCCGTTGCATTGATATGCACTCGTCCAATATGGCTTTGGATTCCAGTGACCATTATATAGTTAGAAGGCATGCTAATGTTTTTTGCTTGCAGGCTTAGCCATTTGGCCTTGAGGATGTGCACAAACAATATGTTTATATATTTTATGAGGCTAACAATGTCTGATGCAGGGACACAAAACTTGACATATTTATATTACAAATGTTACCTTAACATGACATGGAAGGATAGTGAGCATTCACCTTACATCAGCGCAAGGGTGAGTGCATCAGATGGGAAGAAGTCGCTGCGAAGCGATGCGATATGCATGCTTTCCTGCTTTCATAATATATCTTGAAATTGATCCTAAGGCAAAATAGAAAGATCACCTATGTTAAAGTGTATGCTTCACATAATTACTTAGTATCGGTTTAGGCGAGTAGATTTTTCTGCTCACCAGTACAAGATGTGTACTGATACTCCAACCCCCAGGTTCGAAGTGACTTGGACGTGTTAAGGCATCAGAGCTCGGACTTGCAACATGAAGATCATGTTCAGCCGAGGATGCTGTCTGGATATAGAAGACATGATGTATGGAACGACAAAATCTTTTATGAGCTAGAGAGATCATGGGTGTTGTAAGCCAATTTGACATATTCATTAGGGCAATTGATAGCCTTTGTAATCAACTTCATTATCAATAAAGAGATTGTTTCGTATACTATGTTTTAACTTCAATGACTCAGCTTCTTCCGCTACAAATGTTGTAGTTTGAGATAATTACAGAACTTGACACTAGCGTTGACTTCAAATGACTAGTTGATGGGAGGGGACGTTTTGATCAATTTATCTATTATGGTAGGGTTTAATTGATGCAAATATCTACAGAGTCTTATTTTTCGAAAGTAGGTAATCTAAGGAAGATTTTTTTTGCACTTTATCCTAGGGAAATAAAAAAATTCTTCTATGTTTGGATGCCAATGAAAAAAGGTGAATTTTTTTTTCCAAACAAAAGAGAACTATAAGGAAAAATGGTTCCTTCATCCAATTAAGAATTTACTTTCCTACTCCCTCCCAATTTTTTTGCCATACTGAAAAATAAATTGGGAGGATTATAATTTTCCAAAGGAAAGAAAAAAAAGAGAGTAAGAAATTGATTGATGTTGAAATTATTCAATAATATGGGCCACACATGTAAAATTAATTGTGTTGGGCTATCTAAATAATTAAGCCAAATTAAAGTGGTCTATTTGGAAAATTGGCTTAAGGGTATAATTGTCATAAAATTAATATGTAGATACCGGAGATAAATCTAATTTGATGAGGGGCCAAATTAGAAATATCAAAACATATAAATATATGTATTCATTAGGGTTATGGTCCCAACTTATACGACCACCAGAAAGAGAGGTTTTCTCTTTTTCTCTTTTGCATCCCCATCAATAGAAATAGAGGGACAAAGGATTCGGATTCTTCTTTGTCATTAAGGGTCGTAGCAAGTTGGAAGATCGAACCCCATAAAAGGACGACCGCTTCAAGATCCATCAAGCCTAGCAATGGATTCATGTACACTTCCGCAATTTAATTTATGTTCTTCATCTCATGAATCGACATGGTACAATAAAATTCTAACAAGTGGTACCAGAGCATCTCCATCGAAAAGTTGTTGCCACATAGGAATGATAAATTTTTATTTAGAAAGCATTTCTCCAGTACAAATGTCAAATAAATAAAGGAGGTGACATGGCTCATGGTGTTAGATGGCCCGGTCGATATGGGTTATAGTGTTGGATGGGCTGGTCCGGGCCGGTCTACGGCCTGGGTCAACTGGGTTTGACCGGGTTCTGGGCTTGCCGGACCCAACCCGGATAGAGAAACAGGTCGCGCCGGCCTGACCCGAGTATGAAAAATTCGAACCCAGCCCGGACCAATGACCCAGTTTGCGGCGGGCTGGGCTTAACCGGGCCTTGGCCGGGCTGGTTCAGGGTTAGGTCAGGGTTGGGCGGGTTCTTCCAAAAAATGAATTTTTTTTAATGTTGGCAAAAATGAGAAAGAAAATAACACTAACTAACAAAAAAAATTGAGAAAAAAAGTTTACAAAATTTTATTAATGTCAATATAAGTTAATGTACAAGTATTTTTTCATAAAATTTGTAATAAAATTTACAAGTTACAAATTGATATTTTATTTTCATAAAATTTGTAAATAAATGTACTAGTATTTTTCTCTTTTCCTTTGTTCGTCTCCCGTCTTTCCACCAAGTTTATTGCTCATCCCCTCCTTCAATAGTGTTCTCCAAAGTAAGAGACTGAAAGTCCAACTCACTGATGTCGAAAGTTTATCTCTTGAGCTTTGAGTTTGTTTTTTCGCGTGTAACGCCATCGTCCCAGAATACGTGGGAGTAGGAATACGTAAGCATGCTAACTACGTAACCAGTAGACTCCAGCCCAACTAGTATATGTATAAACTGTTAAGATAAGCTATATGTTCTACACAATAACATAACAACTATCTACATCTCAATACATGAAATCGATACCAAGAATGAACATAATATATTAAAGTTGGTCATCCAGTAATATACATGTTTGAACAAGCTCGAGAAAAGAGTAAGCTTGCAAATACTAGGCTATAATAGTAGCATGAGTCATTATGAACAATATGGATATGAAATGACATGAAGAAAATACCAACAAAATATACCTAAAATTTCGGTGCCACAATCATCACTGTCCAACTACTCTACAATAACTGCTCAGCTAATACCTGGATAGATCACCAAGTCCTCAGAGAGACGTAACAAGATGCAAAAAACATGCTATCTAACTGAATATAAACTGCTCAATAATAATCAGGATCACAACACGGTCTAATATTCCATCGTCGAAATAGTGTACCACCCCCACAAGCAAACAAGGACAAGAGGTGGCACCATATTCCATAATGAAATATCTTTCCATGCCATAATCCTGGATTGAATCCAGATCATAACAGGGTTCAGTATTCTATCATCGAAGCAGTGAACCACACCTACAACCAAACAAGGACAAGATGTGGCACACTATTTCGTGACAAAATACTGTTCCAAGCCATGATCAGGTATATGACCATACCGAAAAGTATGTATACCGGAACGGATAAGGGTCACATAACCATTCTAACTGAATATGCTATTTAAGGACAACCTTTAACGCATGAGCCCTCTAGCTGTAAATGGATCTGGCATAGTCCCCTCTTGGGCACCATGGGCCTCAAAGTATAATGTTTTTCGAACATCAGAGGCCATCAGTAAACACATGATCGTCACCCTGCATCTCCGGTAGAGCATACGATCACTGAAAGAAAATGTGCATAGTAGCCCATACGCTAACGAACTGTCCTCTCCACCCCATGCCTATCTATGTTGTATCCACAGCACATATAACCTCTATTAACTGTTAAGTCAAACTGATCATGCAAATACTATTAGCAGTTAAATCCTAACGTAAGGTTTGTACGCACCGATGATCAGTCGGTACGCAAGTCCATATCTATATGCGACTCGCGACTCCGTGGCACACATGTGTCAAGACTAATGAATGTGTCACAAATAAAGGATGGTCTCTTAATTCTAGGTAAAATATGCATATAGTACCAAAGTAGCAAAAAACATAAAATAGTAATTTGCATCTAATATGATTTGGAAGAGCAATTTTATATTGCATAAAATAAATAATAACTAAATGCATGCAATTAGGTGAGCTAAAGTAAATAAACAATAATATGGCAATGTACCTTGCCTAGAATATCGACAAGCGAAGTAAATCATTGGTCCGGCTCCGACTGCAGTCTAACAATCATGAACTCCTAAAATATACGTGAACTAAAATCAACTCTAATTCTATGACAACACATCCACCATAAATATACATACTATTTATAGACTCTACTACATATACTAACTAACTAGTTTACAACTACATATAACATACTCTCTACATGTAGTATCATGCCAACATAAAATAATAAATAATCAATATAAATTCTGAAATAAATAAATATTTTTGGAAATTATTTACACACATATATATATATCTTTATGAAAAAGAAGGTGTCAACATATTCTAGCTAACTAGCACGCGCGCGCACACACACACACACACACACACACACACATACACACGCACACATATCTTTATAGGTGACAACATATTCTAGCGCGCGCGCATACACACACACACACACACACAGAGACATATATATATATATATATATATATATATATATATATATATATATATATATATATATATATATATATATATATATATATATACACCATGCCTAAAAAAAAAAAAAAAATATTATATATATACCATGCCTAATATACATCATCATACTTCTAGATAAAAATAATATTTTATAAACTAAAATAAAACATATTAATTTTGGAATTATTTTCTAAAATATTTATTAACATTATTTAACTAATATTTATAAGAAAATGTGCTTCTAATAAATTTATCAACCTAGAAGAAATATATAGCCAACTTACCAATTAAAATAAAACCAAAATAAATATAAAATTAATATATCTAATTTATGAAATAATTATGTATATAATTTTGAAAAATTTATCTATATATTTTAAAAAAATTAAAGCAGTAACATCTCGTGACCAACTAGTAACAAAATTGTTGACATTGTCGGTAGATTCGAAACCACTTTAACCATAGAAATACAAAAAATACATTCTAAAATAAATCTGAATTAAATTACTAAATAATATATAATATGGTCTTTGGTTAGAGAACAACAATTTAGCCATCACCGATTCATATTAGAAACATTCGAGATCAATATTTAATAGATTCGACGAAATTCAATTACGGTAAACATGTTTTGACGAAGATGATAACCAATATATATCAAAACAATTAAAATATGGAAACCTAATTTATAAGGGTTGTAGAGGGTCGAGTTAGAATCTTTATCAAGTAATTTCATGGTGTCGAAAGATGTTCCAAATAGATGAAAACCACCTTGTACGAAATAGTGTTCAGCCTGGACACGTTTTTGTAGAACGTGCGCCACGGACAAACGAAGAAGAACCCTGTCCTAAAATTTTGTGGAAAGTTAGGGGACACGTATAGGAACTCAATAAAATTGGTTTCAAGAAAAACATATGACGAAAAGTTAGAAAAAGCGTACGTACGAAGTGGACGAACCTGCTGTTGTTCACAGATTTGATCGGATTGGGTTACGCCGACTTTGAGGCCTTGTGTCGACCTCCGAAAGTGTTGTGGCCGACTCATGGCTTGCTGGAGTGAAGGGGAGAGGTGTTAGAAGGGTCGTGATGATGGTGGAAGGGGTAAAAAAGGTACTGTTGGAAAATGTGAATGTATATTTGTTATAACAATAATATCAATTTTTTCTATCAACGAATCTATGAAAAGGTGTACGAATCTTTTCATTGGAAAAGGTGTACAAATATATTTATTGGAAAGGTGTTTCCATTCCATCATGTCTCTTTATTTCTATAAATACACATGTGTTTGGAGCATTCAAGCATTCATTCAATTCATCCATATTGCATTAGTTAGTAAAAGAGAGAGAGACAACCAACGTTGCTTCGACGATTTCCTACGGTGTGAAGTGCTGCTACCGAAGGAAAGAACCGTTGTATCCTGGGAGACTAATCGCCATTAAACCATAAGCACCAGTACAGGGCGAATATTGTCTTAAGGACATTAAACCAAGTTCAAGCCTCGATATCATTTTATTTATTTTACTTATATTTTAATTTCAGAGTCTAAATACAGAGTTTGAGGATTTATACTAACAATCTTAAGACAATATTTTTTGAACCAAGGACCTGAATTTCTAACATTCATGTTAGAAAATGAGCCTCAAACTTTCAAAGAAGCAATGTCTACAACAGAGGCACCACTATGGAAAGAAGCTATAAATAGTGAAATAGAGTCCATTATGCAAAACCATACATGGGAATTAGCTGATCTTCCTCCAGGATGTAAGTCATTAGGCTGCAAATGGATATTTAAGAGGAAGATGAAAGCTGATGGAACTATTGATAAATATAAAGCAAGACTGGTTGTCAAAGGATATAATCAAAAACAAGGAATTGATTATTTTGATACATATTCATCAGTAACAAGGATAACATCAATTCGGATGTTAATTGCAATAGCAGCATTGCACAATCTTGAAATATATCAAATGGATGTGAAGACTGCCTTTCTAAATGGTGATCTAGAAGAAGAAATCTACATGAATCAACCAGAAGGATTCATAGTAGCAGGTAAAGAAATGAAGGTGTGCAAACTAGTTAAGTCTCTATATGGACTTAAATAAGCACCGAAACAGTGGCACCAAAAATTTGACAGTGTAATGATGTCAAATGGGTTCAAGATCAATGAGTGTGACAAATGTGTGTATTCTAAAAAAGCACAAACCAGATATGTCATTATATGCCTATATGTAGATGATATGCTAATAATAGGCAGTAATAATAACATAATTCAGGACACAAAAAAGATCTTAATAAAAAACTTTGACATGAAAGATCTAGGAATTGTAGATGTTATGTTAGGAATTAAGATTTCTAAAATACCAGATGGGCTGGTATTATCCCAATCTCATTACATTGAGAAGATTATAGAAAAACATAATCAAAATGATAATAACATTGCAAAAACTCCAGTAGATTTAAATCTACATTTAAAGAAGAATACTGGAGAAAGTATCTCACAAGTAGAATATTTTCGTATAATTGGGAGCCTTATGTATGTCACGAACTGTACGCGATCGGACATAGCTCAATCAGTTAACAAACTGAGCAGATACACAAGTAATATAGGAAAAGATCACTGGAAGGCTATTATTAGAGTACTCAGATATTTAAGATACACTAAAAACTATGGATTACATTATACTAAATATCCAGCTGTACTCGAAGGATACAGTGATGCAAATTGGATATCTGATACTAAAGACTCGAAATCCACAAGTGGATATGTCTTTACACTTGGAGGTGCAGCAATATCGTGGAAGTCCTCAAAACAAACGTGTATAGCCAGATCAACTATAGAATCTGAATTCATAGCTTTGGATAAATCAAGTGAAGAAGCAGAGTGGCTTCAAAATTTCTTGGAGGACGTTCCAATATGGCCAAAGCCCGTACCAGCAATCTGTATACATTGTGATAGTCAATCTACTATCGGTAGGACACACAGTCATATTTATAACGGTAAATCAAGACACATTCGAAGACGTCATAATACCGTTAGACAACTTCTCTCTAATGACATAATCACGATTGATTATGTAAAATCAAAGGAAAACCTTGCGGATCCACTATCTAAAGGTTTGACAAGAGAGCAAGTACATAAGTCATCGAGGGGAATGGGCTTGAAGCCTATGATAAAAGAAGTTCCATAAAGGAAAACCCAACCTAGTTGACTGGAGATCCCAAGATCTAGGTTCAAAGGGAAAACCTAATTATGTGAAATTCTTAAATGATACTGACGAGTATTTAAATACTCATTCCATTCTCTAGGATGACAAATAGTAGTGTCGCCTACAAAGAAAAATTAGGGTAAGCATTGCTTTTAATGATGTCTATGACTTGAAATTCAAGTGGAGTATAGCAGGATACTCTTATTAGGAAGTCACCCATATGAGTGTGGAAGTGGAGCCGCTTCTATGAAAATTATAAGGCTGAATTCTCTAAGAACATTTATGAAACCAGGCATATGTTCAGGGCCAAACTGAACACAACAATAGAAGCAATATTGGTCGAAAAGAAGTTGTGTGATATTTATTGACTCAAGTTTACAACAAAAAGTTGAACAGTTCAAGACATCATGTTCACTGGATAGCTAGTAAACTCGATAAATATTTACAAAGGAAGGTTCAAGGCCAAAAGCTACCTATCCTGGTACAATAACTTTTCAAATGATCTCTCTCTCTTATGTCTGCATCTTGTCTGTAAGGTGTCTATATTGTGTCTGCATTGTATACAGTCAAATATTCATTCATGTGGGGATTGTTGGAAAATGTGAATGTATATTTGTTATAATAATAATATTAATTTTTCTATCAACGAATCTATAAAAAGGTGTACGAATCTTTTCATTGGAAAAGGTGTACGAATCTATTTATCGGAAAGGTGTGCCCTTTCCATCGTGTCTCTTTATTTTTATAAATACACATGTGTTTGGAGCATTCAAGCATTCATTCAATTCATCCATATTGCATTAGTTAGTAAAAGAGAGAGAGAGAGACAACCAATGTTGCTTCGACGAGTTCCTGCGGTGTGAAGTATTGCTACCGAAGGAAAGAACGGTTGTATCCTGGGAGACTAATCGCCATTAAACCGTAAGCACCAGTGCGGGACGAATATTATTTTAAGGACATTGAACCAAGTTCAAGCCTCGGTATCATTTTATTTATTTTACTGATATTTTAATTTCAGAGTCTAAATACAGAGTTTGAGAATTTATACTAACAGGTACGTCCATGGAAGTTTCTGTTCTGAATTACGAACTTGTGCGCGCGCATCTCTAGAGATGTGATTTGCTCGATTTTTTTAGAGGAAAGAAGTGGACGGACATAATTTGGATATTCCATTTTTAAAATCTAGTGATTTAAATGATTGGGATTGGTTAGTATTTAGTTTGGTAAGATTTAGAAGAGATTTGATAGTTTAAATCAAAGGTTTGGTAAGATTGAATCTTAAATTATTTAAAAGAAATCCAAATTAGGTAAATAGTTATGGAAGTTGATTTAAATATATATTTGAATTAATGTGGCTGTACATTAACTAATTTATATCAATATGAAATATGCCTAATAGGTTGGGGTACTCTAGAACAGGCTCTATAGGTCCCTAGTTGGAATAGTTTAGGGTTGGTGGAATTTTTGTAATCGATTTGAGTCCAATAAGTACAATATTTGGTCTTGTGTGTCATTTAAAAATAAATAGCACATAGGAAAATGACACATCATTGGAATGTGTGTAGTAGGCTCAAAATAGGTCAAAACTATATATTGGGTCGATTGAGTTGGACCGAAGTTGAGTCCCAAAATTAAATTGGAAAATAAGTCAAGGTTTACGGTAGATTAGAAATTGGCCTAAATTGACCCGAAAGTTGTACGTTGTAAATAGATCGTAAGGAAATAAGTTTGAGTGTGACATGATATATCAAAATGAAAACAAACCTGTCTAGATCAAAACACATGAAGGACATTTCTAGAGATTGGCTTTTCTTGTGCTCTAAAAATCAAAGCTACGAAAATTAACATTTAATGATCAAAACTAATATTAACTAAAATATCTATTAAAAATAATTTATTTATATTTTAAAATAACTCCAAAATAATCCAGGGGGCTTACACCGCATGAACACAATCTTGAATGCAGACGCAAGCTTCCAAAATATCTGGCAGCATCCTGCTCCTTTTCGTGCTTAGCAACCTGCACTAAAACAAGATTCCGATGCTACCATGGACATCGGGACCATTAGTATATCACGTGCTATAGAAAAAAGTACAGGATATATTTTTTGTGTCTTTTTAACCATTCTAAAACAGTATAATAAGATGCAGATTCATCTTCATCTTCTTAATAAGAATTTAAATATAATGACAATACCTGATTTAGTAGGAAAGATTATTTTTGTTTCTTCCTTTGCAATACACCCATGTGATAATTTAGACACAAACCCGAGCTACTACTACAACTTGACGGTTGTACCGGGTTGGGCTGATACAACTCTTTATTCTTACAAAATAATTAAAGAATCTTAAATATCTCTAATTTTTACTTTTAAGTTACTTACATCAATACTCATATTTTCATTAAAATCGTCTAAAAATATGAATACGCCATCTAATTTAATCTTCGAATAAAAAATAGACGCCAAACAATATAGAAGATGTATTCACCCTAATATTTTCGAAACTTTGTTTCCATTTTAGAAACAACATAATCAAAACCAGGAACAATTCTATATTTAAAAAATAAATGAGACATGTTAATAATTTCTATTAACGCTAGAGGAGAAGTTGGATAATAAACTCCAGATAAAATACATATAACATTGTAATAATTCTAAAAATTCATAAATAGAATTAGCAATTGATCAATCATTTTCAGTAACTTGATAATCAAAACTTGGATTAACATTACAATACTGAGTAATAACATCTTTAAATGCAATAGAAGATTTCAACATTAAGTAAGTAGAATTCCATCTATGTGGTGCATCCATAACAAATCTACTAAAATTCATATTGTGTACATAAAATTTTAAAAGCTTGTTGCCTACTTGCAGAAGTGTTCAAACTTTGTAAACATAATCTAAGATTTTCTAAATTTGTTTGAAAAAGTTGAAGGCATTCTTGTACAACTAAATTAATAATATGACAAGCACATATAACATGAAAAAGGCGTCCTTCTACTATAGGCAAACAATTTGTACTTAAAAATATTAATACATGAAGTGTTATTACTGGAATTATCAAAATAAATTGAAAAAAATTATTGTGAAAATTATATTCATGTAAAAATTGCATGATAGCGCCACCAATTATAGAGCCAGTATGTGAAAATTATAAAGGTCGTAGAAAAATAATACATTTTTGAAACATCAACTTTGAACCTATATAATGTGTTGCAATACAAATATAAGCATAATTTTGTTTAGTAGTCAATATAACAGAAGTTGGAGTATATTTACTAACATTTACAAAACTTTGTTTTAAAGCTGTCTTGCCTCTTGGAAAGATTTTCATAGCCTCTACTCTAGTACTAGATCTAGAAACTTTAGTAAAATAAGGATTAAGAGTAGTACTTGCATAATCATAATACCAATTACTCTCACGGAATGTAAAATGTTGTTTATCATAAAGAATATATTTTGTTAACTCAGTTTTATTACGAGCATCAGAATAAGTAAGATTACCTATAGAAGGTCCTTGAGGACCGGTGCTTATCCGTGTCTATTTAGCATGCAGTGTGTCATTGCCAAAATATTTTTTATAGTGTCTTTTTAAAGTGCCCGTGCCCTCGTATTTTTTTCCGTTTAAGATTTCTTCTACATTTCTTACACTGTGCACTTTTAGCTATTGGTTTTTGATTTTTTGGATCTAAAACCGGTCATTATCAGTGACGTATATTTTTTCAAAATATTGCCGTAAAACTGATTTTTTTTCTATTTATATTAGTAGTCAAACATAAATAAGGAATCCAAAATTCTCTGCTTGGTTTGCTGCAAAAATAGTTCCAAGGGGATCCTTGGTTTACTTTCCCACATTTGAGAGAAACTAAATTCCCTCATATTTCCTTCCAATTTTCAATTTCAAACTTACCCAACATGAATAAGAAATCCAAAATTCATTCTCAAGTCTCTAAAACTTGAACCAAACAACCCATAAGGTTTGGTTGGTGATTGAAACTTTAAGGCAACTTGAAGAAGTTGAATTCAATTTTAAGAACATAGTGAGTCGGATTCTTAATTCTGTGGAGTCCTTGTCTACATAGGTTACTTGGCTTGTCTGTTTCTATCTATAACTTACGACAAATTAAATCATAAGGGGTTGTGTGCTTTGGAGAACCAATTAGAACCCAACGGAACTTGGGCTTTTTTATGCTTAATAAGTTACTTATGATATAATGTTTGGTGGATACGTTGAACAAATTTGTTTAACAAAGGTGACATGAATAAGTTTAACTTAGCAAAGATGACTTGTGTTTACCTTCAGAAATAAAATAAATTTGACCACTGTTTGATAAAATTTTGTTGTCGGTCCTCGTTACTACCCGACTATTGCTTGAAGACGACAACAATGACCTTTTTCCAAGCCAAGGTCGTGGATTAGATTTATTTCGATTTAATGCAAAAGATCTTTCTGTTGGGAACGAAGCACGAAAACCGTTCCCCCAAACCAGAAAGAACCGAGCAAAAGCACACAAACCAAAAACATCAAACACAATCGCAGACACAAATATTTTTGACGTGGAAAACCCTTGCGGGAAAAACCACAGGATGATCGGAGTCCAACCCTGAAGAACCTCCACTGATGGAATAAAGAGAATACACCCTCTACAAGCTTCTCCCGATCCAACATCACCATAACTCACTTGAAAGAAGAATTTTTTTGATTGCGGACTCCGAAGAACAAGAGATACCAAAAAATTATTCGAAGCAATCTCTCCTTCACAATAGTCCTTAATCCTCTCTCTCTCAAAGATTGTAAAGCACTCTTGTTTTTTTTAGATGAGTTTTCAACTAGCATACATCACCCTTTTATAAGCCCTTGGTAATCCATACATGGAAGGCCAATATATATGGAAACTTCCAATATGCATCAATCATATATTTAATGGAAATCCAATCATAATTGGCTTGCCATAACTGGAAACCCAATAATATGGAAAGCTACTATATGAAGGGTCCAATCATAAATATATGATCAAAGTAAATATGAAAATCCAATCATATATTTCCTTACCATATATGTTCCAAAATAGGATCCATGTACTCCCTGAGCTTCTCCGACACACAGATGGCGCTCGTCGCTCTCCGGAGTATTCTCTACATAGGTTGGGAACCCCACCCACTCCAACAAATCTCCTCCTTCACAACTAGGTGGAGGAACTCATCATCCCGACGATCCACCTGCAGTACTCAAACTTCCCCCTTGGTAGAACCTTCGTGAGCATGTCCGCTCCATTGTCATCAGTATGGACCTTCTCAAGCATCGCGTCCTTCTTCTCAACCACATCCCGTATCCAATGATACCGAGTCTCGATGTGGTTGGACCGGCTATGAAAGGTCTGATTCTTCAGAAGGTGAATAGCACTCTGACTGTCGCAAAGCAAAGTATACGACTCTTATTTCAGCCCTATTTCCTGCAACAGCTTTTTCATCCACAGCAACTCCTTACAAGCCTCCGTCGTCGCAATGTACTCTGCCTCTGTCGTCGACAAGGTAACACACTTCTGCAACCGCGACTGCCACGATACCGCTCCTCCAGCAAACATCATCACATAGCCCGAAGACGATCGCCTCGTGTCTACATCTCCAGCCATATTAGCGTCGGTATACTCAACCAGCTTCGGCTCGTCACCACCAAAAGAAAGTCTCCAATCGGCAGTGTCCTGAAGGTATCGTAGAATCCACTTGACCGTACTCCAATGTACCTTTCCAGGATTTGAAAGATACCTGCTAACTGTGCCAACTACATGAGCGATGTTTTGCCTCGTACACACCATAGCATACATAAGACTTCCCACAGCTGAGGCATATGGAACCCACTCCATATCTTCTTTTTCATCCTCGGTAGATGGATATTGTTCCTCAGTGAACTAAAAGTGAGCCGCAATGGGGTAACTCACTTTCTTCGACCCGTCCATCCCGAAATGCTGAAGTACCCCGTGAATGTACTTCTTTTGGGATAAGTGTAGTAGCTTGGACTCTCTCTCTCTCTCGACTGATCTCCATCCCAAGAATAGTCTTTGTTGCACCCAAATCCTTCATAGAGAAGGCCACGCCCAGTTGGCGCTTCAACTCTGCTATCCTAGTGGCATTCTGACCCACTAATAGCATGTCATCAACATAGAGCAATAAAATGATGAAATCATCCTAGGCAAAATACCTCACAAATATACAGTGATCCGACGTCGTCCGTGCATAGCCATGCTCCCCCATAAACGACTCGAACTTCCTGTACCACTGCCTCAGAGCCTGCTTCAGACCATACAAGCTCTTCCTCAACCAGCAGACCAAATGTTACTTGCCCTTCTCACAGAATCCCTCTGGCTGCTACATGTATAACTCTTCCTCAAGATTACCGTGGAGGAATACCATCTTCACGTCCATCTGTTCGACCTCCAAGTCGAAACTGGCTGCCAATGCTAGCACCACCCGAATAGACGACTGTTTGACGACTGGCGAAAAGATCTCATCATAATCCACGCCTTTCCGCTGACCGTAGCCTTTAACTACCAGCCTCATTTTGTATCGAGGGCGAGTAGCATCATTTGTCTGCTTCACTCTAAACACCCATCAATTCTTCAAAGTCTTCTTGCCCTTTGGCAACCGCACCAGCTCATAAGTGAAATTGGCGTGTAAGGAACTCATCTCCTCCTACATAGCCTCCATCCACTCCTGCCTGTGTTCGTCTTCCATAGCCTCTGCAAAACTTTCACAAATAGAATTAAAACAAAATGGTTGAAATGGAGCTCTTCTCGAGTACTTTATGATCATAAGATTCATCTAAAGTTGATAGGAAATTCTACAAGACTTTATAAGACCAGTCATGCTTTATTGATTAATGTTCGACAATTAAGAAATATGTCCAGAAAGTTAGTGTAGCTGAAATGAGAATGCTAAGATAGATGAGTGATAATGCATTAAAGGACAAGATAACAAATGAGTGTATATATAGGAAGTTAGTAGTAGCGTCAATTGAGGAGTTAGAATATTTAGTATGTCATATCTAGTAGATTGTATTAGCATAAAGGATATTGGAATATCCTGCGGACATATTTGGCATGCAAGAATATGCTACAGGATATTCGATCATTGTAATATTGACTGTAAGGCTATATAAAGCTAAGAGGACTATCAATAAAATTATTAATTAATTACAACATGGTATCAGAGCCAAGTTTCCACAAACCCTAACCCTAGCTGCCACCAACCGACCCACCCCTTCGCTATTCCTACCAAACCCTAACCCTAGCCGCTACCCCCCCCTTTTTCCACACGCGGCCAGGGCCCCACGCGTGCGTGGCCAGAGCCCCCGCGGCCCCCACATGTACCGCTGGTACTGCGATATTATTGCACACGTGTCGGGCGCCCCCTCTCCCCCAAGGCGGGCACGGCTCCTGCGGCTGTTGTCGACACTGACACACGCGACGGCACTCGCATCACCGCTGTTCGGATCGTTCCGAAAGTTGACACCGAAGGTCTAGATCTGATGAAAAACATGTTTGGATCTAGAAGCGGACGACAAAGACGAGCATGAGTCGTATGACGGGTGTGACGTGATCATCGAAGAGGAGGATCGATGGAGGAGATCATCAAGAAGTTGGATCCTGCGGAGGTTGCAATGTTGATAAAGCTGATGAAGATGTCGGCTGCTGAGAGCACGACACGAACGTCGACGAGATTGGAGCTTCCTTCTATCGATCTGAAGCTGGATGGACCAGCTACCTATCTGAGTTGGTCACGGTGGGTGAGGCGAACCCTCGTAGGAAAGAACCTGGAGGGGTTCCTATCGGGCGAGAAGACAGAGCTGGACGAGGGCTCGACAGGACACGACGAGTAAAAGTCTACTCATATGGTGATCTACATCTGGATTCTCAACTCCTTAGTCTTGTCTATTGCCACCACAGTAGACGGCATTGAGATGGTGAAGGATGTATGGGAGAAGTTGAGATGGACCTATGATGGTGTGGAGAATCAACTTACGGGTCTTCCAGATCAAGGGAGGATCGACGACACCATACAGGGAAAGAAGATAGTACAGGAGTATGCCAAGGAGTTGGAGCGTCTGTGGCTAGATTACAATCACACTTCAGATCGGGCAAGCTGCGGCGACCCGAAGTATAAAAAGAGATGTATGTCTACAGGAGAGGACGAAAAAATTTCTCAATAGGCTGACAGCAGCATTCGCTCAGAGGACGGCCCTACTTCTCGCCCAACCGAACATCTCTACTCTTGAGGAGGCTATCTCACCCATGATCTAGGAGGAGACACGCATCAGACTATAAGCGGGAACAGGTGGACCTCCTTAAGCAAAGCCAGTACCGACGGCCACCAGCTTGGGCGACACAGGGCCTAAGGGAGAGGTCTGGCAGCACAACCGATAGTGCTACGACTGCGGAGAGATGGGCCACCATCGGTATGCTTGCACCAAATCACCTAAGGAGGGAGATTCAGGTAGTGGATGGGGACAATTCGGTGGACGAGTACATTTTAGAGGACGTGGTCGTGGTCGTGGGGGTCGACGAGGTGGTCGAGGAGGATATCGGACGAACCTGCTGGTAGCAGAAAGAGATAGAGGAGCTGGCGGCACCTTTATCGAGAAGGATCAGACACTGGTGGACAAGGTAGAGATGTTCAGGAGGAAGCAGCGAACATTAAATGATGGACATAGGAGGGGCGCAACAGAGGAGACGTCCACCTTATTCTTCGCTGGAGGCAACGCCGCCATGTATGCCCATCCATCAGAATGTACTGATGACTCACTTGCTCTTGCATCCATTTTTTTCCTTAAATCGTCAGACTGGATTATCGACTCGGGGACATCTCGACATGTGACGGAGAATGCTAGTGAGTTCTCCTCCTACACTCACCTAGCATCAGCAGACAACATTCAGACAGCTGATGACACTTTCCAGCCAGTAGTCGGTAATGGTACTGTTAATTGTACAGGTTCAGCAAAATTATCTAATATTTTACTTGCTCCATCCTTTTCAGTCGGTCTCTTGTCTCTTAGTTCTATAATCTTTCAACTTAAATGCATTATTTCTTTTGATATCCCTAAGGTGATCTTCTAGGAGAAAGAGACGGAATGAAGACTTGGGACTGACACTTGGCATAAGGGACTGCGATACCTGGATCGAGAAAGACTGGACTCAGCACTAATATCTATGGAAGAAAAAGCTGGTATGAGAGGACTGCAGATGAGGGCCGAGGATACTTTGATACTCCATCATAGGAGGTTGGGACATTCCTCCTTTGACACTTTAAGTAAATTGTATCTAGATATTTATGAAAAATCAAATAAAGAGAAACTAGTATGATAATCGACATGAATGTCCCACAGAGTCTGTGGGAGCATAAGTGTTGATAACAGCTCAACTAATCAACAAAATACCCTCAAAGGTCCTGTGATGGAAGTCTCCATATGAAATATTGCAAGGCAATAATAGTGAGATACTTCCACTGAAGGTGTTTGGGTGCGTATGTTTTGTGAAGGACAACAGGCCGTTAGTTAGAAAGCTTGATCCTAGAGCAGTCAAGTGCATCTTCATGGGCTACTCGGCGACTCAGAAGGGGTACGTGTGCTGGAGTCCAGTGGAAAAGCAGAAGTTTGTAAGTATAGATGTCTACTTCCGGAAGAAAGAGCCATACTACCGTCAGAAGGAACTTCAAACCACATGTCTAATACTGCCACTATGAGGCGAGAGGGGGAGAAGGAGAGCTCGGTGGTGACCGATTTAGGAGTTTGGCATGGAGGCACGGTTGAGGAGGAGCAAGAAGGTGAAGAGAAACAGGGGGAGGAGATGAGAGGTGTTAGGCCTACGACTCAGGGAGAGTTACTTACCTACAAAAGGAGAGGGAAGCAAACTGCAGGACTAGTACCTACAGTGCCAGTGCCAAGTCCCTTGTTTGCGTTCGTCTAACTCCTGAGACACCTACACTTCTACCACCATCCCCTTCAGGTGATATCATTCTCCCTACTCCTCCCACACCATTATCAGTACGGAGGACCACTCGCAGCAATACGGGAAATCCTCCGAACATATATGGTTGGGACCTTGCTCAGTTTGTTTATTATGACCATATCTCCTCTTCTCATGGAATATTTCTTGCATCTTTGGATAGTATTACTGTACCTAACAATTGGCAGGTTGCCAAGAACGATCCAAAGTGGAAAGCGATAATGTTCGAGGAGTTAGGAGCTCTTGAGAAGAACCATACTTGGGAGCTGGTGAGACTGCCAGAGAGAAAGAGCGTAGTCGGATGCAAGTGGGTCTTTACCATGAAGCAGAATCCAGATGGACAGGTTGAGCGCTACAAAGCTTGACTGGTAGTGTAGCTCCCCTTTCCGGAAATTGTAAAATGTTTTATTATTAATTTATTTTATTTAAAGGGTGATTTTTGGACTGTGCATAAAGAGTATATCCACCATTATTAGTTTATTGACTTCCGTTATTATTATTATTATTGTTATTACTATTATTATTACTATTGAGGTCGTTTGGATTTCAGGGGTTTGTCATGTAAACATAAGTGTGAGTGTATGAATTATGAACTTATGTATATAAATATATTATATATGAGTGTACGTATAGATAAATATATATGTAAAAGTTGGTAAATGTATATATATAGGTATTTATGTAAATAGGCATTTATATATAAATATGAGTAAATAGGTGTATATAAATATAGATATGTATGTGTATACAAGAATAGACATATTATACGTATGTGCATGTATGCATCATATATATATTATAGATAGAGAGAGAATAAATAAATAAATATATAAAAGGATGTGTATATATATATATGTATAAAAATATATTATAAGTATATGTGTATATGTGTATTTATATATAAATACAAAATATATAAATAAATTATGTGTATATATATATATATATATATATATATATATATATATATATAATATATATATATATATATATACAAGTGTATATGTGTATGGGTGTATATATATAATATAGGTATATGTAAATATATACATATATATTTAGAGATTTATATACATAAAAGAAAGAAAAAGGAGAGGAATAAGAAAAACAGTCCCAGCATACCTGAAAGTAACCTATTCCCCAGCCCGGCCCGCTAATCCTTTCCTAACCTGAGAGAAACCGTACCCCCCGTTCTGTTTACAGAACGTATAAAACTCGAAGGAACGAACAAACCCTAAACGAAATCCCTGCCACGCCACCTCTCCACAGTGGGCGCACCCCCCAGCCACATCTGCGCGTGCCTACAGAGCCGCCGCCGGTCGGCCGAGCCGCCGAAAAATGCGCGCACGCGCGCGGAGGGCGACAGCAGCAACAGCAGCAGTTGCTGCAACGAAGGCAAGTTCGCGATGGGAATTCCTCCTTTACGCTCGACGTTGTTGCGAACCATTTTCTCCGGTATGATCCTGACATAACCAACTCCTAGTCCCTTCAGTTATTTTGATTTTAGCCGCCCTAGGGTTCCCGAAAAACCGACTCAAAGTCGAGGAAAAACCTGCCCCAAGACAGGACATGAATCCAGTCCCAATGCCCTGTTTGGAAGGCGATTATTTGCCAAACCAATAACAGTCTTAAAAATCTATTAGAACAGATTCAATAACAACCTAACCGAGATGGAAACCCCACTCTTTGTTTAAATTTTTGCGATTTATACAGTAAGAAAATCCAGTTTAAAAACCAAGAAAAACCTGTTTCAAAAATAATAAAATCACTCCACACGACGTGCGTCCCGCCAATCCGGACGATGTGGTCGCGAATCGAAAGCATCGAAAGCTGCGTATCGACTTCGTGGTCGTGTGGGCTTTGGCGGAATTCAAATTGGCCGCGTGTGCGCGACGAATTTGATGCGTATCTGTCGAAATTTACTGTATCGTGCACTTTGCAAATTTCTCAATTACTTTGTGCACGCTCGTCAGATCGAGACGAAACTTGTCCCAACAGAACCGTATCATTTTTTTGGTCCTGTATGCCAAGTTTGGTCCGATTCTGAGACAGTTGATAAAATTACCGTTTTGCGGGCCCCACGGTTCCACTCAACGGGCGATTTTGTGCACGGTCCGACGGAATCCAACTCTGGACATACGGTCGGGTTCGTATCAAAAAACTAGATCCGTAGACATGTAGTTTGACGACTTTAGAGACTGTTGACTATGGCACGTTTTTCGGTGCAAAGCGGGTCCAACGGCGGACATCGTTTTTGCCCGAAATTACCGTTTTGCCCCTGTGTCCAGAATTGGACTTAAGGACAGGCAATCCTAGCTAATTTGACTATTCTGAGATCATTGGTATTGTCTATTTTAGCATCCGGGGACTGTTGTACGGGTTTTGACTATTGTGGCACATTGAGTAGTTCAGACTGTCGGTTTCACCAGTAGAGGACCACAGGCGAGTACAGTTTATTGTCTACATTTCAATATTGATCTTTACTATATTTCATTGATTAGTCATTGGTTATGTGATTTTTATACTCTATTATAAATTATTGAGTCGGGAATGAGAAAGTACCAAGGATGTGTGATCCGACCGTAGACCTCGTTTACTTTTATGTAGTAGATCTCGTAGACATTGTTTACTTTTATGCAGTAGATCTCGTAGACCTCATTTACTTTTATGCAGTAGATCTTGTAGACATTGTTTACTTTTATGCAGTAGATCTCGTAGACCTCGTTTACTTTTATGCAGTAGATCTCGTAGACATTGTTTACTTTTATGCAGTAGATCTCGTAGACATTGTTTAAATTCTGCAAGTAGATCTCATAGACAGTGTTTATCTTTCATGCAAGTAGATCTCGTAGACCGTGCGGTGTAGTGTCCCAGACCGATGACATATCAAAGGTACTTCTAACAGTTGATTTGTGTCTATTTATTGCTATTGGTTTTCCGTATTTACTGTTTATTTTCAAACTCATGATTGATGTCTAACCTTTATTTTATAGTCATTTTCTCTATTTGAAATTGCATTCAGTGAATTGTGCTCGTTCCATTCCTGACTGGAAACCAACATTTTCAGGTTAGCCGTGGATTCACTTAGCTTGGGAAGTGACAGGAATACTTGCAGACAAAAGCCTAGAGACTAGCTAGATAGTTGAGTTGTAGTCGTTCATTTATTTGTACAAGTTTATATTTTCTACAAATGTAAAACTTGTGATCATTGTAAGTTAAATTAATTATGTGAATGAGCATTATTTGTGATCTTGATCTTCATGGCCGTGACAGCATTCTACCGCCGACACTGCGGCGTAGCTGGCTTGGACAAGTCTTGTATCCGTTTTAAAAAAAAAACGGGTGCGGGTCGTGACAAGTTTTTGTGGTAGCCCATGCAGGTCAGTCTTCGCAAATCATGCGAACTCGTGATAGTACTTAAGTTAGTTGTACTATTGCGAGCCTGCGACTAGAAATGCTCATTCACGAATTAGGGATTAATTTAATTTAAGAAAATGACTAGGACTAGGAGACCCTTGTTCAAATTGACCGTCGGGTAGTTAAGGTTGTTAGAAAGGCCATGCAATTTAGAATTATTAAGTTCAGATAGCTTGCTAGATCCCTATAGACACACTATTGCTTTTGATGGGATGATATGACCCAACGTGGGTATACTACTCACTTGATTAGTTAGGCTTTCTCGGAATTAAGGCTATAATCTTGATAACCTACTCAGTTTTCTTTTGCTCTAAGTAGATATAAATCTTATATCATAAGTTAGTATTGCCTGTTTTAAATTCTACTTTTACTGTATGGAATTGGTTATAACTCCTGATTCTGTTATTCCTGTATGAATCCCTAGTTAGATTTGATTCAAAGTTTTACCCTAGCCATTTGAAATATATATGAGGTAAAGATTAGGATGTTCTTACTTCTCTTGTCTTCAGATATTTCCCTTCGATCAGTCTTTTACTTTAAGGATTGAGACTTATAGGCAGATGTTACACTTTCTATCATAGTCAACTTGTTTGAATCTCTCAAAGCTCAGGGATTTTTTTTACAGATATAGTTACAAGAATGTTAGATAACTCATACTGGCAGGACAGCAGCGCACTGTCGCCATTTATTTAAATTTTGGAGACTAGGGATTCACTGCAGCCAACAGCGCACTGGCGAGACACGACCCCTAGAGTTGAAATTAGTTTAAGAAATATGGGTTATAGAATATTGCTAGAAATATGGCTAGTGGTCCTCTTTTGACCGTAGTCACCCTTGTGTCAATATAAGGTAGAGTATCGGATAGCATATCACATCGGAATTACGAAACCAAGGTTTTACCACAGCCAGAGTATATAGGTGGGAATAATCCTCGGTGAAATGATTTTAGACATGATTACAAGTTAGGATACTGTGGAGGGTAGGACAATGTCATGCATGATCCATAAGATCCAAAGCCAATGTTAGTGAAAGTTTATAAATTAGCATGTCTCCCGACCTAGCATTTCGTAGTCCTTGTGACTTATTGACGACGTAATTGACTACACTAATAGGTTTACCTGGAATATGGAATTTAGAAGTCCATTACCCATTGGTTGACCAAGGTCTTATGAATAAAAAGATAGTGGGAAGACTGTATAAGCAAGAACACCGGGTAAGTTTGATTCTCACAAAACTCGAACTACTTGTGCTTTCTTTCGGAAATCTCGCATACTTGTGTTTTGACTATTTTGACCAATGTTGCTGTCACAGCCTAGTTTTGCAAGCTTACTCTTTATCGAGCTTGATTCAAGACATATGTTTATTGGGGACGTCCACTAACATATTGTCTAATCAGAATCGATGTATTACGGTATGATCAACCGTAGTGCCCTTGGTTCGCTCTCTCTTTGATTAATCTACGTGGATTGAGATATCAAGGTATCTATGGTCTCATCCGCAACTGCATTGACAATTCCTCTTGAATTATACGTTCGCCTTGAATCACGAAATTGTATTCAGTAACATCTCCCTTGAACTCTTTTATTGTTTTTTTGTCTTTCACTGATTTGGAAAGACGAAAGCTTATAATTGGAAGGTTGATACAAAGTATTTCCCATGGCTATGATAGTAGTATACGCAAGTGTAGCTACCATCGGCCAGCTCTGTGACTAGAACCTTGCTTAGAGTTACTCGTCCTCTCTGTGACCCTAAACTTACTATCTTGATCCTTCTAGCCATTGGAGTCCGAAAATTATTAAGATCCTTCCCCTTGACCAAATGCCAGCCTAGAAGACTGCCTATTTTCAAGAGACCTATTATTGTGAGCCAATAATCATTTGTTTTGAAGCTTGCTTCAACTAGAACCCTTGCGACAGTAGTCTGGCAGGTTTGACCCAATAGAAATTCATGACTCAGTTTTTAGAAATCTTTTCATATGATGTGCCTTAGAGTTTGTTACCCCGTCGATAACTCTTGAATACGGGAGACGAGTAGGTCATTCTATTTTGTCGACCAGGTGTCATTGTACACACTCGTTTTCCATTTATTGAGGAACGATCCTTGATTTGACTTACATCTACCGTATTCCATTATTCCATGCCTCATTCTTTATTAACAAGAGACGAGGTACATTATCCAGACTTTAGAATTCTTCTAGCCTCATCGTTCATGAAACCATATCCTAGCTTCTAAGGTGGGTAGACTGTAAGCCTTCTAAATTTTTGGGATATACGAGGAATACCGATTGATTAGAATAATTTTCCACTAGGATGATAGTTAGTGCCCCATGGACTCCCACTTTTCATTAGATCATTTGGTGTCCTCGGCCGTGTCATTAATATTCGGAGCACGAGGCCAGTTGTTACCTTCCAACAAATTTCATATGCAAGATCTAGACGAGTCCACCTTCATCTAGGTATATCATGTCCTACTCAAACCCGTCACCTTGTACTCTATTTTTATGGTACGACTTTCAGGACAAAAGCAATAGCTAAAACCCTTACCATAGTACCGATATGCCTCCCAACTTCCACTAGAGCCTCAACCTTGACTCAATTCATTCGACCTAATATATGATTGTGATTTACTTGAAGCCCACTACGCGCATCACTAATGTGCCACTCAATTGTGTCTTCTCGTGCCACTTAAACACAAAAGTCACTGAAGACGCATTTTTGGGCTTTAGAGACCTAGTTAACCATTCCGACTGCCCAATTAGCTCAACCACTTGGGTGGAAACCTATTCTAGGTTACCCTAACCTAGTAGAAATAGTTCTATCATTAGGATCTAGTCCAGTCAATATAGATTGAAATTCAGGGTTCACCCAACCAATGATTGAGGTCCGATTAAGGAACCTAATAAAACCCATCCATACGTATCACCATATTTGGACTATTAAAACCGAACTATTTGAAATAGGTTCCTACACCTATTAGGTAGTCTCCACTTATAATGTGAAGTCGTTCGTAACCCTCATTCCATCTACCTGGAAGTTGCGATACGATCTTGCATTGCATTTATAACCCTTGTTCGTGTGTTTAAATAACCACAGAAAATATCACAGTCTTGATTTTCCAAATTCCGTTCTATTACGGAACCGTTTGGAATTTCGAGAACGGAACTTCTGTATTGCACGGATGGCAAGCTCCTATAAGGAACGAAGGGCTTTTCAATTTAGTAAGTGACTGGGCTAGAATAGTCCACTCTAGCAAATCAGTCAATGGTTCATAGACCTTCTTTCTAGCTGCATCATTAGATACCCTCTACCGCTCTTGAAACTTCATAAATGCTCTCGATTATTCTTCCTTATCTTCCTGCCCTTCCTAT
This sequence comes from Iris pallida, assembly GCA_029216955.1. NCBI lineage: Eukaryota > Viridiplantae > Streptophyta > Magnoliopsida > Asparagales > Iridaceae > Iris > Iris pallida. The sequence goes on from JANAVB010030219.1 coordinate 10,074,939, forward strand.
TTCAGAGTGACGAATGGTCACACTTATTAGAAGTTAGCAATATTTCTTAGCTACTAGGGTAAATTTGTTGCATGTTAGATTTTGGGTGGTTTGATAGATAGGAGAGGATTATAGTGACCATAAGCAGTAGATATCTATTGGTAGCAATTTTAGCAAGTAGTTGGATGATTTTAAAGTTTTAGTGACATGGAATTTGAGGGAGTAGTGTGACCAAAGGTGGGTAGAAGTCCTCGGAGTTTCATAGTTACAAAATGGCTAGGAGGAGGATATAAACTGTTTTTTTGAGAAATTCAAATTCGAGGAGATTAAGGTAATGGTAGTTTTCCTTGTTGAATTTAAGGAATAGTTATGAATTAGAATTTCGAGGACGAAATTATTTTAAGGTGGGTAGATTTGTAGATCCCCTTCCCGGAAATTGTAAAATGTTTTATTATTAATTCATTTTATTTAAAGGGTAATTTTTGGACTGTGCATAAAGAGTATATCCACCATTATTAGTTTATTGACTTCCGTTATTATTATTATTATTGTTATTACTTTTATTATTATTATTGTGGTCATTTGGATTTCAGGGGTTTGTCATGTAAACATAAGTGTGAGTGTATGAATTGTGAACTTATGTATATAAATATATTATATATGCGTGTACGTATAGATAAATATATATGTAAAAGTTGGTAAATGTATATATATAGGTATTTATGTAAATAGGCATTTATATATAAATATGAGTAAATAGGTGTATATAAATATAGATATGTATGTGTATACAAGAATAGACATATTATACGTATGTGCATGTATGCATCATATATATATTATAGATAGAGAGAGAAGAAATAAATAAATATATAAAAGGATGTGTATATATATATATGTATAAAAATATATTATAAGTATATGTGTATATGTGTATTTATATATAATACAAAATATATAAATAAATTATGTGTATATATATATATATATATATATATATATATATATATATATATATATATATATAGATATATATATATATATATATATATATATATATACAAGTGTATATGTGTATGGGTGTATATATATATATATATAAAAAAAAAAAAAAAATATATATATATATATATATATAGATATATATATATATATATATATATATATATATATATATATTACATATATATATATATATATATATATATATATAATATATTATATATATATATATATAGATATATATATATATATATATATATATACACATAATTTAAAATATATATATATATATTATATAATATATCTTATATATATATATAATATATATATATATATATATATATATATTTTTTTTTTTTTTTTTTTTTTTATATATATATATATTTTTTTTTTATATATCTATTTTTTTATATATTATATACAGTGTATATGTGTATGGTGTATATATATAAATAGGTATATGTACAATATACATATATAATATCTATAGATATAATATATTATATATATATATATATATATATATATATATATATAATATTATATATTACATATACCTATATTATATATACACCCATACATATACTTGTATATATATATAATATATATATATATATATATATAAAAAAAATATATATATATATATATATATATATATATAGATATATATATATAATATATAATATATATATAGATTTATATACATAAAAGAAAGAAAAAGGAGAGGAATAAGAAAAACAGTCCCAGCCCACCTGAAAGTAACCTATTCCCCAGCCCGGCCCGCTAATCCTCTCCCAACCTGAGAGAAACCGTACCCCCCGTTCTGTTTACAGAACGTATAAAACTCGAAGGAACGAACAAACCCTAAACGAAATCCCTGCCACGCCACCTCTCCACAGTGGGCGCACCCCCCAGCCACATCCGCGCACGCCTACAGGGCCGCCGCCGGTCGGCCGAGCCGCCAGAAAATGCGCGCACGCGCGCGGAGGGCGACAGCAGCAACAGCAGCAGTTGCTGCAACGAAGGCAAGTTCGCGATGGGAATTCCTCCTCCACGCTCGGCGTCGTTGTGAACCGTTTTCTCCAGTATGATCCCGACATAACCAACTCCTAGTCCCTTCAGTTATTTTGATTTTAGCCGCCCTAGGGTTCCCAGAAAACCGACTCAAAGTCGAGAAAAAACCTGCCCCAAGACAGGACATGAATCCAGTCCCAATGTCCTGTTTGGAAGGCGATTATTTGCCAAACCAATAACGGTCTTAAAAATCCATTAGAACAGATTCAATAACAACCTAACCGAGATGGAAACCCCACTCTTTGTTTAAATTTTTGCTATTTATACAGTAAGAAAATCCAGTTTGAAAACCAAGAAAAATCTGTTTCAAAAATAATAAAATCGCTCCACACGACGTGCGTCCCGCCAATCCGGACGACGTGGTCGCGAACCGAAAGCCTCAAAAGCTGCGTATCGGCTTCGTGGTCGTGTGGGCTTTGGCGGAATTCAAATTGGCCGCGTGTGCGCGACGAATTTGATGCGTATCTGTCGAAATTTACCGTATCGTGCACTTTGCAAATTTCTCAATTACTTTGTGCACGCTCGTCAGATCGAGACAAAACTTGTGCCAACAGAACCGTATCATTTTTCTAGTCCTGTATGCCAAGTTTGGTCCGATTCTGAGACAGTTGATAAAATCACCGTTTTGCGGGCCCCACGATTCCACTCAACGGGCGATTTTGTGCACAGCCCGACGGAATCCAACTCTGGACATATGGTCGGGTTCGTATCGAAAAACTGGATCCGTAGACATGTAGTTTGACGACTTTAGAGACTGTTGACTCTGGCACGCTTTTCGGTGCAAAGCGGGTCCAACAGCGGATATCATTTTTGCCCGAAATTACCGTTTTGCCCCTGTGTCCAGAATTGGACTTAAGGAAAGACAATCCTAGCTAATTTGACTATTCTAAGATCATTGGTATTGTCTATTTCAGCATCCGGGGACTGTTGTACGGATTTTGACTATTGTGGCACATTGAGTAGTTCAGACTGTCGGTTTCACCAGCAGAGGACCACAGGCGAGTACAGTTTATTGTCTGCATTTCGATATTGATCTTTACTATATTTCATTGATTAGTCATTGGTTATGTGATTTTTATACTCTATTATAAATTATTGAGTCGGGAATGAGAAGTACCAAGGATGTGTGATCCGACCGTAGACCTCGTTTACTTTTATGCAGTAGATCTCATAGACATTGTTTACTTTTATGCAGTAGATCTCGTAGACCTCATTTACTTTTATGCAGTAGATCTCGTAGACATTGTTTACTTTTGTGTAGTAGATCTCGTAGACCTCGTTTACTTTTATGCAGTAGATCTCGTAGACATTGTTTAAATTCTGCAAGTAGATCTCGTAGACAGTGTTTATCTTTCATGCAAGTAGATCTCGTAGACCGTGCGGTGTAGTGTCCCAGACCGATCACATATCAAAGGTACTTCTAACAGTTGGGGAAAATATTTGTGTCTATTTATTGCTATTGGTTTTCCGTATTTACTATTTATTTTCAAACTCATGATTGATGTCTAACCTTTGTTTTATAGTCATTTTCTCTATTTGAAATTGCATTCAGTGAATTGTGCTCGTTCCATTCCTGACTGGAAACCAACATTTTCAGGTTAGCCATGGATTCACTTAGCTTGGAAAGTGACAGGAATACTTGCAGACAAAAGCCTAGAGACTAGCTATATAGTTGAGTTGTAGTCGTTCATTTATTTGTACAAGTTTATATTTTCTACAAATGTAAAACTTGTGATCATTGTAAGTTAAATTAATTATGTAATGAGCATTATTTGTGATCTTGATCTTCATGGCCGTGACAGCGTTCTACCGCCGACACTGCGGCGTAGGCTGGCTTGGACACGTCATGTATCCGTTTTAAAAAAAAATGGGTGCGGGTCGTGACAGGTAGCAAAAGGATAGAGTCAGACGTACGACATCGACTATGATGAGACCTTTACACCAGTCGCAAAGATGAGTACTGTCAGGACCCTGCTTTCTTTGGCAGCAAATGGTGGATGGAACCTACACCAACTGGATGTGAATAATGCATTTCTTCATAGGAATCTGGTTTATGAGGTGTACATGGAGATACCACCAGAATTCGGTACCAACCAGACAGCGGGCAAGGTCTGCAGGTTGAAGAAGTCCCTCTATGGACTAAAGTAGTCTCCTCGGGTGTGGTTTAACAGATTCAAGAGGGCGATGATAGGGACAAAATATCAGCAGATTAATATTGATCATACTGTATTCTTCAGACAGAGTGGAGGCCATATCACCATGTTTGCGTGTATATGGACGACATAATTATCACAAGAGATGATGAGCAGGAGATCGCCCGACTCAAGGAGAAGCTTGGCAGGGAATTTGAGATGAAGGACCTTGGTCTTCTTCGCTATTTTCTTGGGATAGAGATCGCTCGAGACGCAGAGGGGATTGTTCTTTCTCAGAGAAAGTATGTACTGGACCTTCTTACAGAGACATGGATGTTGGGGTACAAACCTACAACAACGCCAATAGACCAGAGGTTCAAGTTGGAGGCCGAGGCTGGAGACCCAGTTGATCAAGACAGATACCAAAGACTGGTGGGCAAGTTTATCTATCTGAGCCACACATGACCTGATATCTGCTTTGCAGTGAGTGTGGTGACCGCTACATGCACGACCCACAGAAGGGTCATATGGATGCAGTGTACCAGATTCTGAGGTACTTGAAGGGTGCCCTCGGGAAGGGGCTGATATTCAAGAAGAACAATCACGTGAGCATTGAAGGCTACTGTGATTCTGACTGGACTAGCTATGCCGATAACAGAAGGTCTACCTCAGGATATTGCATATTCGTAGGAGGCAACCTAGTCTCCTAGAGGAGTAAGAAACAGTCTGTGGTTGCCAGATCGACAGTGAAAGCAGAGTACAGAGCTATGGCCCTGGGAGTTGCAGAACTGATATGGTTGAAGAACATGCTGGTAGAACTGAAGCTGAATCAAGGAGCCAAGATGAAGTTGTGGTGTGACAACCAATCAGCTATTAGTATCGCCAACAATCCAGTACAGCATGACATGACCAAACACATTGAGATTGATAGGTTCTTCATCAAAGATAAGCTGGATAGCGGATTGCTGGAGCTTGACCACGTTCCGATCAGGGATCAGGTAGCAGACAGACTAACCAAGGGACTTACCTCTGTGAACATTATTAGAGGATGTGATAAGATGGGCTTAGTAAATATCTTTCGCCCATCTTGAGGGGGAGTGTTAGAATATTTAGTATGTCATATTTAGTAGATTGTATTAGCATAAAGGATATTGGAATATCCTATGGACATATTTAGTATGCCAGAATATGCCACAGGATATTCCATCATTGTAATATTGACTGTAAGGCTATATAAAGCCAAGAGGACTATCAATAAAATTATCAATCAATTACAACAGGGACAATAAGGAAAATTGACTTAATTTGTTTGGAAATGTGCAATGTAGACCCATAGATGCCCCCATTAGGAGGAGCGAAATATATTAGTCAATGGAGCCGCTAGGAATAAAGGTAGGCCTAGACTAACATGACTTGAATATAATAAAGACAGATAGCATATAAAAGACATGCCCTCAACAAAACCGAATGGAAGAAGAGGATTCAAGAGGCTGAGCCGAGAAATTTGGGATAAAGGCTTTGTTGTATCTGTTATATACCCTATTCTTCAATATGATGTAGATACTACTTAACTGCAAAAAAGACCAGCTCTCGATATTGACAAAACAGGGGAAGTCAAGTGCATCCTACAGAGTAGAACATGATTCTTTTTAATTGCTAAGATCATTTAATACTTGGACTCACTGCACATGTATCTGCTGGGAAATAGGGCAAACATCATCAACAAACAATTTGCTACAGAAAAACAGCACAAGTCTAAGAATACAAATTACTGAAAACATAAAGATAAAAAATATACCAATAAGAAGAAAGAGCACACAGAACTCTATTGTCACCAAGTACACAAGTATAACCTAAATACAAGACAACACAAGCTTTAGCTTTCTTGAAATTGCCTTCAATGTATTACGCTGCACTAAGTGGCCAACAATACCCATAAGGCCATAAATTATGTCATCTTCTGTAATTTTATTTTGGTTTGCCTGCGTCAGCAATGAGATGTTTCTAAACATATAAGATTAAGTTAGAAAGTAAGGTTATAGATGTACTACATGTAAAACAGGAAATCAATAATAAGAACAACAGGAAATAAGTTATGAAGAAATTTCTATCCAAAAGTTATAAACAACAGTTATAGGGGTTTTGGGTGGGGGTATGGGCTCTGTTTGGGGGGGGGGGGAGGGAAGATTAGGGTTTGAGTTTTCTTTAGAAGAATTTAACAAAAAAAGTCCTTCAAACAATATATTCTGGTTTGATGCTTTTTGGCTTGATGTGTCATAAAGATAAATGCAATTCCTTATAACAAATTGTATCCTTTTACCTCTTCGTCTATACTCTATAAGGGGAATTCAAAGGGTGCTCCTTGGTTGCACGATTTTAAACTACATATTACATAACCCAAATGTAGGTCTACCTACCTGCCAACTGGCCTTCTAGGTTTTATGGTATTGTCCTATCATGCTCATAGCTACCATGCTAGGAATTTGGCACAAAAATAGACGGTTGATGTAAGTCAACCAATGGTCATAAAACCTTTGACATTCTTTTATGGAGATTTTTTTTGTTCCATAGCCCACCCCAGTTCTAATGGGAGAAGGCTTGGGTAATGATGATGATGAAATAAAAAGGTAATTTGGTCGCTAATATTTTTGGTTAGGGCTAACTTGAAAAATAACTACAGTTCAGGATATTTAAGGGAAAATAAAGTTCATGGTATCAACTTGACAATAGAAATAGTTTAGGCTGGCAACTTAAAAAAACTGTGATAGTCCAATGGCATTTTAAATGAAAATTAGCCTAAACAAATACATTCGACTGCTTCTTTGAGACAGATAATAGTGGAACTTAAGCCATTAGAAAAAAGGAACATCATAATAAAAACCACCAAGCTATTGCAGCAAGCAAATAGTTTGGGTTTCATGATCACTCTCCTATATTGTCAGAAGTGTCAATTAATTCCATGAAATGACCTCTCTTGTTAATTAAAGAATTTACAACAAGGCAAATGCTTCTTCGAGGTAGCTCTAATGAAGTTAAGCAGACTGTAATGTAAAAATATCACCAATAAAGCTACTGAAACATTAAAGCAAGGAATACAACGAAATGACTTTCCAGCTGACAATCCATCATGACATATATATCAAGTATCAACAAATATGGAAGATATCCATATCCGCAATAGTGATAAAATGGTTAAAATGAAAAAAGAAAAACATAAGATCTGGTACAGAAATAATATTAAACAAGTATAAATGAAAAAAGGGCATTCAGTGATCAAAGTTTTCAAGAAACACTAGATGCTTCAAAGCAAAAGAGTAACTTATTAAAAAAGAGGTATCAGTAAGTAGTTAGAGGAAGGAAAGAATAGCAGATTTAGGTAACCAAGGCCATCAATCAATTCTAACAATCTTAATTAACAACACATTGCTAGGTAATTAAAATGCTTTGTCAATTTTCAAATCAATAATTAGTCTTAGACCCATATTGTGTGGAAGCATGCCTTCCCAGAGAATGACAAGAACTAGAAAGCTGCAGCAGCACTAAAAATGTTTACCAAGGTGTTTATCTATTATTCAAATCCGTGGTGCAGCAGGCTCTCGCAAAAAGTATCTGGAGATGCCATCCTTTAGTTATAAATTGCCAGGTTAAGGTAACCGGAAAGGCCCACTAATGCATTATTAGTTTATTATATATTAAGGAAGGTAAGGTTCTATTCCTATTTAAATGATCTATTTTCTAATTAAAGATAACTAGACAAAACAAAAATTTATTAGAGGCATCCAAGATGAAATATTCAGAACACTAATACAAGAATTACAGGAAGATGGTGACGATAAAGGCACAGTACCGATAGTCTAGCAACTTTGGCAAGCTTCTGATTTACTTCTTGAGGAAGCCTCCTCTTCACTCCTTGAGAATTATCTTCTTGAATATCAAGCCTTGGTGGTCTGCCTGTAGAAGGAGATTACCATTAGAACTAATGAAATATAGGCTATTCCAAAAACCCAAATGAATATAGTAAAGATAATCATGTAAACAACTATCCACAAACTCACATAATGCAACAATCTTCTGAAAATCACAAATTGCCCATTCTAGTGTGGTTCCTTTAGGACTCACAATAGAACCTTCTTTTACCAGTGTGGACGATGGTTGCTGAAAGAAAATCTCAAAGTTAGTAACCAACAAAAGATAGATCATGCTAGTATATTAAAAAAAAAGTGTTGATACATTCAACAAAAGGATACATCAATATAATGAACAAAGAGAAATATGCACTGACAGTAATTTTAGCAGGGGTTAGTAGAGATCATCTTTCTTCACCCTTTAGTTGGTAAACTTACTGACGGAATGCAAGCTATAAGCATCTGTCTTATCATAACTTGGTATTTCAACTCTCAAGTAATATCATCTTCAGTTTTGATACAGTTGTAAATTAAAGTTTTGCGAGAATAAAATTATAAATGCAGTAGCTGGTAAAAACAAGGCAAGTTTGACCGAGCCACCACAGAATCATACAAGATCCTTTATGGTAACTAGCATATTTGGTATGAAATATCACTTAGAGGTACTAGGACCATAACAATCTTATTTTTCACAACATCTTTGTAGGAACGAAATGTAAAGCGCTATACTCTAGAGGGAGGGGTGGGGGGTGAATAGAGTAGGCAGCGGAAAAAATTAGCTATTAAAAGTTGTTAGCAGCAAGATCACAAGATCACAGAAAATATATCATAGATCTATGTAAATGAAAAGTAGAGAGCAAACGCAAACACAAGGATGTATACTGGTTTTCCTCTTGTGAGGACTACTCCAATCAGAAGAACTCTAGTTTCCAGTTGAAATCCACTATGGGAAAACGTCATAAGTTTTCATGCGAAGTTCTTACAACTTCTACAACGCGAGCTTTCATCCGAAGTACTCGACCAACTTCAATTGTGAAGTGTCTTTCTTCAATCAAGCCTCTTATTATAATCACTCTGAAACTTTTAGACCGTACCGCACTGGTAAATTGACTAGAAGATTGTAACTGGCTTAGGATTTAAAAATAAAAGAGCTTAGAACACTTTGGAAGAACGTATTAGACTTAGAGAGAAGAGAAGAGAGAGATGTGTTGAAATGATGGAAATTCTTCTCTAGGTTTTTCAAAGACAGAATTCTGACAGAATTTTTTGAGAGAATCTCGACAAATAACCATTGCATTCATAACAGCGGGAGGACCAAGTTCAAAATCCAACGGGCCACAAACAGAACTCGGGACAAATTCGGGTCAAACTCGGGCCGAATTTCCTTGGTGTTCTGTTAGGGTTTTTGTAAATTGATTTTTGGCTTTTGAAAAGTCAGGCAGTTAGGAGCTTTTTGTAAATGGGCTATTTTCAAAACAAAGGATATTTTGAAAACATTTTGGGGTAGCCTATTTGCAGTACGACTCGGTGTACATCGTATTCCTAGACTCAATGAATAATAAAAATTACATTGATAAAGGAAATACAGACTCAATGGCAAACTGGCTTCTTGTCTTGAACGATAGCAGTAGCAGTTCTCAGCAATTGTCCAAGTAGCCCTTATATCGAGACATGGTTAGATCAATTATTAAAATCAGATTTGACCATGACCAATGGGCCAACAATCTCTTCCATTTTGATAATTGACAAGCCTTGACCGATATAACATCTCGATCTTGATTTGAAAAGAATCAAAATTTGTAAGGTACTGTTCTATACTTGTATGTACTATTTTCTTAAAAAATTTATGTATCCTGCAAAAGATGTTAGATCCATTTTTTCCCTCGTTGTCACTTAACAAAATAATTGCAAAGAGAGAAGCTCCCCCACAATTCATGCTTAAGAGACGAACGTTGAAGAAATACAGCAAAAGATAACATATATTTCACAGGCAGTTTAATGAATGAAGCATAAACTAAGATAATGCTATACATAGAATAAAAGGAGACACTGAAAATAGTAAATGCATACTAATATGAGTTTGAAATATATCAACTCAGCAAATAGTCACAGTGCTAATAAAAATAAAGAAGTACTATCTTGGAATATCGAAGCATTTTCAAGCATACATAGACAAAAAGTAGAGTCTAGCTAGATAACATCTAGACAAAGTACAAAAACATCTAGATCAAAAATTCTCAGAGTCATCATCGATATCACGATCAGCAGCACCACCATGTCAAGAAGGACCAGCTCTAGAAGTGCCACCTCCATGAGAAGGGTGTGGAGTAGCACCAAAACTACGGTACTAGTCATAAGCGTTACCGGGCTCAAAGAAGTGACGGACCGCCTCATCCTCATAGTGGTAGCCAGAGACAGTGGGATCTCATAGAAGTGAACTAGCATACAGACCAGTCTGGGCGAAATGCAGATCTGCAAAGGAGTTTACCAGGGCCTGAAACTGACTAGCATCTCAGAACTCGCGTTCTTTCATTGTGTCAATCACAAACGCTCGCAAAGAGTTGTGCTCATCTAGCTGAGCACGTCGCATATCAAATAGGTGCTAGTGGATATCCTCAAAAGATATAGGATAATCTTGAGGAGGTGGAGGTGGTGCAGTAGGAGGAGCAGGAGGAGGAACAGCTGCGTTACAACGAGATAGCTGAAGATACTTGGGCTCAGAGTCACGAGCGCAAGTGGATAGATCAATGTCAAAGTGCTGAAAGATGATCGAGAGAATCATCGCGTAAGCAAGGTTCCTGTGCCTCTCGCGACAACGGTCCATCATCTTAATAATAGTCTTAGAGACAGAAAACGAAATCCCGTTATGAATATGATATAAAGCAGACATTTCAAGGGTGGTCACTTCGTCCTTGGAAGTGGATTTGGATAAGATAGTAGAATAGACGATGCGATACAATTCATAGAAGAATAAGTTCAAATTTGTAGCTTTAAACTTTTCAGAACGAACTCGATCAGGAGAGTAGAGTTCATTTTTTTAAAACTATTTAAGGTCGTGTCTCCGGGAAATTCAAATTCCGTGATATCGTCTAGCGGAGCACCTTCATTTGGAATATCAAAGATTTCTGCTAAGTCGGCATCATTGAATTGAATATCGATTCCAGCGAGACGACTCTTAACAGTGAAAGTGTCAAGGGTAAAATTGTAATAAAATAGACGAATAGCATTAGTTGCGATAGGATATGAATGAGTGACAAGGTTGTGCAATCCTAATATTTCAAAATAAGTTCGGTGGAACGAAAAGATAGTCTATTTGATCGGTGCGCCGGGTCATATGTTGTGAATAGAGAAATCCACATACCACAATGGGGATTGGTCATGAGTTTCGAAGTAAAACCCATTGAATGCCCTGTCATCCGATTGGACGGGCAAAAAGAGTAATCCTTGGATAGGATCTGAAAGCGAGACTTCTTCGCTAGCCGCGGTATTCTTCATCTTGAAGGGGTTGTGAATCCTAGGCATGATTTCTAGAAAATGTATAGAAATTCACAAAATTAAAATAGAGAGAATGAGGAAGTTATATTTTTTAAAATTTGAGTATGTGGAAGAGAACGAGAATCTACGCACGAATCCAAATTTTGGATTGAAAACTCCAAAAGACTTGAGAGAAACCAACAGATGAAAATCTAGGGTTTGGAACTCTCGGGCACGGCTGCTGCTCTCTTTGGAGGAGTTGAAGGTGATGAATAGGAAGGGCCACATTCAAATCTGATCTAAAAGTACCCGATACCAATAGAACTCGGGCTGAATTCGGTGCGAGTTCGCCCGGGGTTCTATTGAGGTATTTTTCTGCAGAAAAAATGTTACTTTATATTCATCAATCCTTTTTCAATTATTTAATTCAAAGTTTAGTTATTTTAAATTTCAATTAATACAATTAATATTATTTTATGAATTAAATTTCGTTATGCAGCAACTGTTTCAAATTAGCTATAAGGGTACTATCCCAACTAACCGAGATTCACAAGGGAATGCTTAAGTGCCGCTTTGCTTCGACCTTGGTCGTGGTGACAGACAGACCCTTTGTAGGCTCGTCTCAGAAAAAGTTTTTGCATATTGAAAAATAATTAATAAAATTAAATTAATTAATATTATTGACATCTAAAATTTCTAATTTTTGACGTAAATAATTGAAACGATATTCCGCTAATAGTTTTGTAAAGATGTCAGCCAATTGGTTCTCTGTGTCTACATGTTCAAGGTTTATATCTCCATTTGTTTGATGGTCTCTAAGAACATGATGTCGAATCTCAATATGCTTAGTGCGAGAATGACATACAGGATTCTTAGTCAAATTAATAGTGCTAGTGTAGTCACAGAAAATGTGTATGTGTGAATACTATAAACCAAAGTCTTCTAAGGTTTGTTTCATCAACAAAATTTGTGCACAACAACGTCCTACGACAATACACTCAGCTTCAGTAGTTGATAATACGATAAAATTTTGCTTCTTGCTAAACCAAGAGACTAGAGCCTTACCTAGGAAATGACACGTGACGCTAGTACTTTTTCTATCTACTTTGTATATAGCAAAATTAGCATCCGAGTAACCGGTTAGGTCAAAGGACGTGGTTTTGGGATACTATTAGCCGATAGAAGATGTTTAAGGTATTGAAAGATACGATTAACTACGCACAAGTGTGATTCCTTAGGGTTAGCTTGAAAATGTGCACGCAAGCAAACACTAAACATTATATCAGGGCAACTAGCAGTTAAATAAAGTAAACTAACAATCATACTTCGATACTTACGTATGTCGACCGGTTTGTCTTGCTCATCAATATCTAGCTTGGTTGAAGTTGCCATCGAAGTGCCAAGAGATTTGACGGTTTCCAGATCGAACTTCTTTAATAGGTCTTTTTTGTACTTGGCTTGATTAATGAACGTCCCATTGTTGGTTTATTTGATTTGTAGTCCAAGGAAGAATTTGAGTTCTTCCATCATGCTCATCTCAAACTCATTCTTCATACACTTTAAAAATTCTTAACAAAGAGACTCATCAGTAGATCCAAAGATAATATCGTCAACATAAATCTGAATAAAAAGAAGATTTTCTTTCAAAGATTTTATAAATAGTGTAGTGTCAACCTTCCTTTTTGTAAAATCGTTTTCAAGTAGAAAAGAGCTTAAACGATCGTACCAAACATGAGGGGCTTGTTTCAGACAATATAAAACTTTTTTTAACTTGAAAAACATAGTCATGGTTTTTGAAATCTGTAAAACATGGAGGTTGAGCTACATAAACTTCTTCTTTTATGAAACCGTTAATATAATGCCCCGCTCTGTACGGTGTATTCTGCTGAGACGTTGACTCAGCGAGTCGTGTTGACCGAATGAAATGTATCGATGCGAATCGATACGAGAGTTACGTTGTTCCGAGCAATGCATCAAACTGAGTCGATGTGAAGAGTTGCATTGTCCAAAAGTAAGCATCGAGTTGAATCGATGCGAAGCGCTGCGTTGTCCTGATGGATAAGTGCATTGAGATGGCTCGAAGATTCTAAGAAATTGAATCGACCAAGGCGCAAGTCCGAATCGATGCAAGTATTGATTTTAGTTGTTTTCGTGTGCAGACTATACGTTGATGCAGAAATATTAGAGGTCGACATTTTTGCCATATTTAGTAAGGGGTCAGCGAAACCAAATCGTTGCCTTGCGACGGGCTGAGGCGTTGGCACGATAAGCCAAATCGGACGTATAATTCAATGAAGCATGAAGTGCTCGAATGGCTAAGTCAGGAGAGTTGGGCGTGCAACGAAGTTAGAAAATTGGGCCACATCGGCTCGACGAAACGACAAGGCGTATCAACTCAAGGTGGGAGGATTGACTCTTCTTTTTACTCCTTCATGCCTAAGTCAAAATATATTATTGTATGCTAAGTTAACCTATCGACGCCATGGACGTGGCCCGATCGAAAGATAAATCGTAGTGTATGTCGAACACTAGTTAGAACAATTGAAATAAAAGGTGCATCATATGCACGAGTCGCTATGGAACATTGGATATCGTAAAGGCGAGCGTCTCGGTGCGCAAGCCACAAGAACATGGGAAAACTGTATTCGGCGAGTGCCTTAGTGCACGAGCCATTCCGTGCCTTCGCGCACGAGTTAGAAAGGCTATAACATTGAAAGACAATAGGCGAGTGCCCTAACGTGCAAGCTACGAACATTGAACACTAAGGCATAGAACATGGAAATACGGCTTCGATGCGTGCAGCAAGTGCACGACACGAAGAAAAGATGATAAATGTGTCAAAACATGCCTACGTGCACAAGATCATAAAAGATGGCTTCGTTACGAAAGAATACAGTTGTGACATGAATGTGGCAGAACTGTCGGATATGACATAATGCCTCGAAAGGTGTTCGAGACCTTCGGGTCGTTCGGTTGACAAATATTGAGTTAAGGCATGATGCCCTTGAACGTTGAAACAAAGTATGAAATGTAAGAACATAGAAAGTTAACAGAAGAAATACGAGATGATAAAGTCTGAGTCTTGGACTCAAGACTATGCTTGGTTGTTTGAATTATAGTGCATTGCATGGTCGAATAGGATGGACTTGAGATATATCTGATATCTTTCGTGCATGGAACGTTCCCTCCGAACGGGTGCACTGGGGCACCGAAACCGTTAGGCCTAGGAGGGATATAATCTTTGATAGGCGCACATCTGTTAAGTCTGATTAGCACTCGGTTGTAGATGTAAAAAGCCGCAAATGATGGTATGCAGCGATAAGTTTCGATTGTTTGGGATAGTGACCCAGCGTGAAACGTCGGGCTACCCAAATTCGAGAAAGAAAAGAAGGACAAAAAATAAAGTAAGGAAAATAAAATAAACTCCTTTAGTCCATTCCGGCGCGAATACGCCAACGGCCTTCATATAGCTAAAGAACGATGGGTTAAAAGTGTAGGCACGTATGTGTCCCACACATATAGATCCTACTTAGAGATGCACTTATAACATGACAGGAAAGGAATGGGGCGTATTTCCCTTGCGTCGGTGCAATGGCGAGTGCGTCGACTTGGTAAGAAGTCATGCCACGAACAAATATGAGATTGCTTGCTTGTTTGCCTATTCAATTCGAATAACATGCTTGCCATGATAACATGCTTTACTGCTTTCGAATATGCCATAAAATTGACCCTAAGGAGAATATAGCAAGATTATAAGCTAAGTTGCATGATTCAACATAAATACTAAATCTCGGTTTAGAAAGAAGGTCTTTGCATCAGTACATTCGAGGACGAACGTACTGATCCCCCACCAGCTTCATGCAGGATGTTGGGAATGGATGGCTCACAGCAAAGCTTCGCTTGAATGCATTGAGGCTTGGAATGCCAAAGCGTATTGAAGCGTGTGATAGCATTGACGCTCGGTCATGCAACAAGATTGATGTGGCCGAGATATAGAAGGCATGATGTATGGAACGGTGAAATCCTTTGTGGACAAGAGAGAACCTGAGTGTTGTAGCCAATCTGGCATATATTGTTGGGCTATCGAAAGCCTTTGTAATCTTAAGTTCGAATATCAATAAAGAGAATTGTTTCGTATACTCTGTTTTCCTTTCGTTGTTAATATCTACTCAAAGATAACCATTTAAGAACTTGTCATCTTGTCTTACATGAGCGCAACTCCAGGCTCGTGCGACATCACGTCCCCTGCGAGGACGATGATTCGGATGATTTCGAGTCGGGGCATGATAGTTAAAAAATGCACATTTTACGTCCATTTGAAAAAGTTTAAAATTATGAAAATATACAAATGCACATAACATGCGAATGGATTCTAATCATGCAACTGGGGCATAGATCTCGTCGCAGTCGATACCTTCCTCTTGATTATATCCTTGAGCTACGAGTCGAGCCTTGTTACGAGTGACTAAACCATTCTCATTGAGTTTATTTCAGAATACCCAGCGGGTGCCAATGACCGGATGATCAATGGGCTTGGGAACAAGTTCACAAACTTGATTCCGTTCAAATTAGTTTAATTCCTTTTGCATAGCATCTAACCAAAAATTATCGCTACATGCTTCTTCAATAGTTTTTGATTCTAGCTGTAAAATAAATGCAACACAGGAAACTATATCTCTGTTAGAGGAACGAGTACTTACACCCCTGGTAATCTCATCTATTACCAAGTCCTTGGGATGGTCAGCCACAAATTTCATTCTTTTTGGCTGACTCTCAAGGTAACTAGTTTCGGCTTCTGGTTCTGTACGTGCTCTGCTTGATGGATCTATAGGTGCTGTGCTTGAAGGTTATGCAGGTGCTGTACTTGGTGTACTAACGTCTTCATCATCATCGTCAATTGTTTATTGATTCAGTTCGTCAAAAGTAACGTTCATTGACTCTTCGATGATCATAGTCATTTTGTTGAAGACTTAGAACCCTTTGCTTTTGGCCACATAACCTAAAAATATACCTTCATCGGCCTTTTCGTCAAACTTTTCTAAATTATCTTTAGTATTAAGAATAAAGCATTTGCAACCAAAGATGTTGGAGTAAGAAAGTGAGGGTGTTCTATCAAACTATAACTCATAGGGAGTCTTCTTCGATTTAGGTCGAATTAGAACCCTTGAGAACATAACAAGCTGTTTCGACAGCTTCAGCCCAAAAGTATTTAGGTAGACTAAACTGGTTTAACATAACTCTAGCCTTTTCAGATAGAGTCCTGTTCTTACGTTCCACAACTCCATTTTGTTGTGGAGTCATAGGATAGGGGAACTCATACAAATAATCGTGTGTGTCATAAAATTGTTTAAACTCTGCATTCTCAAATTTACTGCCATGATCACTTCGAATACGAGTGAGCACGAATCCTTTCTCATTTTGAACTTTCTTACAAAAGGAGAAGAATTCAGACAATGTATCATTTTTGCGTGCAAGAAAATATACCCACGTGTATCTAGAGAAATCATCTACTATTACAAATACATATAACTTACCACCTAGGCTAGCAGTTTTACTAGGTCCAAATAAATCCATATACAGTAATTGTAGAGATCTAGTGGTACTTACAGCGTTCTTGAACTTAAAAGTGGATCGGGTAGCTTTGTTCTTTTCACATTCACTACATAACGTATCCTTCTTGAAGGTGATGTCCGGTAAGCCTCGTACCAATTTCTTCGTGGATAGTCTTGAAATTGTGTCCATATCTGTATGATCAAGTCTTATATGCCATAGTTGACTCTCATCATTCTTGGCGATTAAGCATCTACCTGCTTTGTTAGCATCTTCCAACAGATAGAAAACATATATATTGTCTTCCCTAATACCTTCAAAGATAGTACTACCAGTTGAACTATCAACTATAGTACATTTGTCTTTGATGAAGTTAATACCATAAACATGATCAGCTAAATGGCTTATGCTGAGTAGGTTATGCTTTAACTCGGTTACTAGACAGACATCTTTAATTACATGATAGGGAGCCTTACCAATGTTGCCTATATCTACTATATATCCTTTAAGATTATTACCGAAGGAGATGTATCCTTCTTTCTTCTTCGACAATATTGCAAATAATGAAGTCTCACCAGTCATGTGCCGTGAGCAACCGCTGTCGAGGATCCATTTGCTTCTAGCATTTGTAGGGTGTTCCACCTACAAAAGAATTTACAGATAAAACTTTTAGTACCCATTTCTTGTAGGGTCCTGAAATATTAGTCTTTGGTATCAATGCAAATAATTTTAAATCAACTAGCTTTCTTACTCTACATGCAGAAGAGATTGACCAATGGTGCCACAATAATGACATCTAGCATGTTGAGTGTTAGAAGCAGTATGTTGTGCATGATGGTAGGTCTTGGTCTTCTAGTTGGATATTTGTAATAAAATGCATGCCTATTAGTCTTCTTGGGCAAAAGTTTGGTTGGGTTTGGTCTAACAGTGTTGGGTTTGACAGTGTTCCGGTGTTTCGGTAAGTGACACATGTTAGAGTAGGAAGCAACAACCTCAGGATATTTTTCTAATCTAATTTCCAACTTTCTGGAAGTGTCATACAGTGTATTATAGTCAGCAGTGAGTGCATCATTTCTGACTAATGCTTGCTGAAGACTCTTCTTCTCTTCGAGTAAGTCTTCCTCTAATTTGGTAATGGTCTTGTCTTTCTCTTCGGATAGCCTTGTGGTCTCGTGTAACTGTAACTTGATAGAAGAGAGCTCACCTACCTCATTAGAATTATCATTACTTATAATCTCAGCTAGTAGGTCGGTAAGTCTTCCTATTTTACCTTTGTACTCTTTTAGTACCTTCTTACAGTTTTGATATTTGCTACGCAGTTTTCTGTAGTCACCTAAGAGGTCACTAAAGGCTTCACCTAACTATTCAAAGGTAAAATCATTATATGTATCAAACAGGGGGTTAGTGTTTACCTGATTATATGCCATTAAGCATACATTTGCAACATCGTCTGATTGTTCATCTTCTGAGTCGCTGGCTTCACTTTCATGCCATATACTTATGTTAGCATATCTTCTGGATGTTGATTTCTTTAGGTAACCCTTTTCATACTTGTTACTTTTTCTGTTGATGATGATGCTGTCGGACAGCCTTCTTGATGTATCATTTCTTCTTGCAACCGTAGCAGATTGGATCTTCTTCATTGCTGCTATTGTTGTTGTTGTGTTCTTTTGTTCTTCTATTGAATCTCATGAACTTCTTGAACTTTCTTACTATGAGACCTTGATCTTCAGAGTCACAGTCACTATCGTCGGAATAATCTTCGACAGAACTTCTGTGTTGAGCTTTGAGGGCGATCAACTTCTTCTTTGGTACAACTTCTTCAAAGTCTTGAAGTTCCAGCTCGGGAGTGAGTAGCTTACCCATGAGTGTCTCAAGAGACATAGTAGTGAGGTCGTTTCCTTCAATAATTGCAGTAGCATTTGGAATCCAGTTCTTTGTGAGAGCTCGTAGAAGTTTGCGAATCTTCTTATGGTTATTGTATTCCTTGCCTAGAGAAGACAAATGGTTTACAATATCCAAAAATTTTGTAAACATCTGAGTGACAGATTCGTTTGGCTTCATCTTGAACGCCTCATACTCCTGAGTAAGTCGACTAATCTTTGACTCCTTGACTTGTGTCGTGCCTTCTGAGTAAATTCAAGAAGTTTCTATACTTTATTGGATGTTGTGCATGTAGACACCCTGTTAATTCAGTCCTGTCTAAGGCACAAAATAAAACATTAATAGCACGTGCGTCAAGACTGGCCTGTTTCTTTTCAGCTTCAGTATACTTGTCATGGGGTTTCTCAACCAATTCTCCATCAACAAGAATACGTGGAGGTTTTTTATAGCTATCAATCACAATAGACCATAAGTCAAAATCTAGAGATTTCAAGAAGAAACTCATGTGTGTTTTCCAGTATGTATAATTTGTACCATCAAACAGTAGGGGTCTGTTTGTGGCCTGGCCTTCACTTGTGAATTTCATAGTTGCTATGTGTGATATAGTGATCTATGTAACAGCAGTATAGATAAAAATATAATAACAATGTTACCTCGCTTTACCTATATAACCCACTTTGATACCAATTGTAGGAACAAAATGTAAAGTGCTATACTCTAGAGGGGGGTGAATAGAGTAGGCAGCAAAAAAATTAGCTATTAAAAATTGTTAGCAGCAAGATCACAGAAGATATATCACATATATGTAAATAAAAAATAGAGAGCAGAAAGCAAACACAAACATAAACACAATGATGTATACTGGTTTTCCTCTTGTGAGGACTAGTCCAGTCGGAAGAACTTTAGCTTCCAGTTGAAATCCACTATGGAAAAATGCCGTAAGTTTTCATACGAAGTTCTTGCAACTTCTACAATACGAACTTTGATCCGAAGTACTCGACCAACTTCAATTGTGAAGTGTCTTTCTTCAATTAGCCTCTGATTACAATCACTCTGAAACTTTAAGACCATACCGTACTGGCAAATCGACTAAAGAATTGTAACTGGCTTCGGATTTGAAAATGAAAGAGCTTAGAACACTTTGGAAGAACGTATTAGGCTTAGAGAGAAGAGAAGAGAGAGGTGTGTTTAAATAATGGAAAATTTTCTCTATTTATAGGTTTTTTAAAGACAACATTCGGGCAGAATTTGGGCATAATTTTTTGAGAGACTCTCTGCAAATAGTCGTTGCATCCGTAACTGTGGGAGGACCAAGTTCAAAATTCAACGGGCTACCAACAGAACTCGGGGCGAATTCGGGCCGAACTCGGGCCGAATTCCCTTAGTGTTCTGTTCAGGTTTTTGCAAATTAATTTTTGGCTTTTTGAAAAGTCAGGCAGTTAGGAGCTTTTTGTAAATGAGCTATTTTAAAAAAAGGATATTTTGAAAACATTTTGGGGTAGCCTATTTTCCAGTACAACTTTGTGTACATCGTATTCTTAGACTCAATAAATAATGAAAATTACATTAATAAAGAAAATACAGACTCAATGGCAAACTGTCTTCTTGTCTTGAACGATAGCAGTAGCAGTTCTCAACAATTGTCCAAGTAGCCCTTATATCGAGATAGGGTTAGATAAATTATTAAAATCAGGTTTGACCATGACCAATGGGCTAACAATCTTCACTATAATGGATCTTTTATGATCCAACAATGTTTTTTGCTAGGCCCAAGTAACCTAGTTACGCACAGTGAGTATTACAATCGTGTGTGTATATAAGTTGTTTAACAAGAACCACCTAGAAAGTTTTCATATGCAAATAGATGAGTTATTTTGATAGGTCATATTATTATTGTTGT
The DNA here is from genome assembly GCA_029216955.1 of Iris pallida. Lineage (NCBI taxonomy): Eukaryota > Viridiplantae > Streptophyta > Magnoliopsida > Asparagales > Iridaceae > Iris > Iris pallida. Next base: position 10,095,839 of record JANAVB010030219.1, read on the forward strand.
AAAATTAGGACTTCTAAAATTAAGAATGCTTTAAGGAAAATGATAATAAAAAATCTTTAGGACCTTATGATATTCTAGTAGATGTTTAGAAGATAAGTGTTTTATATGGTTAACTAATTATTTTAATTGGAGGAACCTCCCATATTAGGGTCGTCCTTACTCTCCAAACTACCAATCAGTCCTAACCCAACAAGTGCTATCCGAACCAAGCTAACTAGTCTCCTAGCATTAGGCTCGCCAACCAATCTGGACTTTGACACTCATTCTTATCAGATATCAAAATCTTAAGGATTGCCAGCCATGAGTTCGAATATGACAATAACAAAAGCGCCTTAGGGTGGAGTGGCTCATCACTTGCCAGGTCTTTGAGTATCTATCATAACATGTGGCTGGTACACTAGGTTGATCGAGACTCGAGTTTTAGGATCTGGCTCTGCCAGTGAATTTTGGCTCTTTATCTGGTCGTTTGACGAGAGATGGGTTGCCAGAATTCGGGAATGCATCATTTCAGCCACTTTCTATGTGCTCATTCAGGGCCTTCCCTACGGGTTTATTTGAAGCAACAGATCCTCTATCTCCATATCTATTTATGCTAGTCATGGAATACATCACATTTTTAATGGATGTATCAGTGTATCAGGGGCGGATCATGCCTTTATATAAAAAGACCACTCCGCATGGGAAACACTTGATCTATGCCCATGATCTTCTGGTCTTCTTACGGTCGACGATGGTGGGTCTTACTGTAATATCAGAGATCATGGGAGAATTCGGGAGATTGTCAACGCATCATCTAGATTGGGACAAAAGTTACGTCCACTTTAGCTCTCGCCCTCTAAAGGAGGAACATGCAGCGGCTCTGAGTGTTGTTAAAGGGGAACTACCTATGAAATATTTGGATGTTCCGCTGTCAGTCAATTATGCAAAGGATTTGGATTTCCAGAGCTTGGCAGAATAAACACAATGGAGAGTGGAAGGTTGGCAGGCGCAATGCCTATCCTTTGGGGGCCGTATTGAGCTTGTGCGGTTTGTTATTTCGGCCTTAGCCCTATTCTGCTTGCAGTCTATCCTGGTATCAGTGCCACTATTCGCAAAGTGGAACATATTTGTGCTACCTTCATTTGAAGGGGGGCATGCATGCTATTGCTTGGAAGCAGCTATGTCGCCTCCGGGAGGAGGGAGGGGTTTGTCTTCATTTATTGCAGTCAATTCGAGATGCAGTTGGAATGATGCTGACGTGGAAGTTTATTCACGGTGGGTCCCTGTGGGCAGAGTGGACAGCAAATCGGTACCTGAAGAGAAATTTTTTTTGGTCTAATCGGTTCATTAACAATACATATGTGACTTTCAAGCACATTCTACGCAATCACCCTACTATCAAGAATGCTATAAATTGAGTTATACGAGATGGAAAGAATATTGATCTATAGATGGATCCACGGCTGGAACATCAGAACTTACTGGAGATGTTGGGTGGGCACCTGCTACCAGAGGCGGGTAGAGGTTTGAAGGTTCAGCACATTGTACGACATAGTGAATGGCATCCTGACATGTATGTTATTTTTCTGCTGTGTGTGTTTGTCCACACACACCAAATCCAAAAGCTCAAGTCCTCTATTATGTATAGTCCTACATCGGCTAGCTGATAGCACTGTAGTGCATATATATTATCTTCTTCCTTCTTGCTTCTTTGAAGTCTTGTGTGGGTAGCCCAAATGGGCTACACGTGTGCGCCGAATGCCGAATCGATTTCCTCTTTGGGTTCGGGCTGAGACCCTAGAAATCTTTTTGCTCCTTTAATTTTTTGACCGTTTAAATCCATAAATATTATAAACATTGGACAATTTCTCTTATTAAATCCGAACGTTATAGACATGTTTTGTGTGTGTTATTTACAGCACCATTCAAGTCCTTTAATCCCACCACCAGTTACAAGTCTGAAGCCTATATATTGAGCTCTATTTTCATTCTCCTGGTATACAGAAAATCTTAACAAAACTCTCTTCCAAATTCTCGTCTTCCAGAAACTTTCTGTTCATCCTTTTTTGTTCTGGGCAGAGCTAAGTCGGTGGTCACTCTCTCTGCGTTGTGTGCAACAACGAGATACCGGTAGAGCGAAAAATTTTCCACTAGAAGCATTCGAACAAAGTCTGCACATAGACCCGAATTAACTCTTAGGGCAGTGCTACGTGCGCGACTTCCCCGGAGGCCGGTAACGTTTACTTTCGTTTTTTGTTTTGCAGATTTTAAAAGGAAAAAGAGAGCAAAATTCCAACAATCTAAGAGTTAAAACAATTGTTTATTCTGTTAAGTAAATTTTTTTGTTATTCTGTTACAAGAATTTTCTTTGTTCAATTAAGAGAATTGTTTATTCTGTTAAGAATAATTTTCTTCTAAGAAATAATTCTTTAACAAATTCTTCTTAACAACTTTTACTGTTAAGGAAATTAAATTATTGCGGGCACGTTAAGAATATAATTGTGGGCACTGTTAATTACGGGCATTGTTAATTACGGGCACATTTTTCTTTACTTCAAATTTTTTTCGTATACTGTTAACCATTCAGTTATATTTACTATTCAGAGCACATTAAGAATATATAAAATTTGCTACTGTTGAGAGTTAAATTTAATAACAATTTTGTCCTAATAAATTTGTTAACAAAATCCATAAAAAATGCTACTATTATATTTGTTAACAACCTTATTCTGTCACATATTGCTTCTTAATAAATATTTGTTATCACTACTATTAAATTGTCATAAATGCATTGCTTATTGTAACTTATTGATAACAAATACTACTTGGAATATTGCTAGACTAATATTGATACGCACTCTTATCCTTATATAAGTAGCATTTTGTTAAAAAAACATTCGTTGGATTTTTGTTAACTAATTATTTGCCAATTATTAAATATTTGCCATATCAATAACAAATTTGTTATTATTACTTAAATAACAATTGTTACTACATAAGACTGTTGTTATCAATTGTGGCTTTAGAAATAGGTCCTTTTCACTAGTCTTGGATTACTCAATTTTAAATTTTAGGATAAAAAAAATAGTTATTGATTTTGCAAATCCCTTTAATCCTAAAGTTCTAAAAGTATAGATTTGTTTGGGTACAAGCCGAAAGGGCTAGTTATTGATTTTGCAAATCCCTTTAGGTAGTAAAGCCATAGGTTGTAAGTGGATCTTCAAAAAGAAACTTAGAGCCGATGATACTACAGAGAAATACAAGGCTATATTAGTAGCCAAAGGTTTTACCCAAAAAAAATAGATTAGACTACTTTGATACCTACTCTCCTATAGCCACTTCTATTAGAACCCTTCTAGCCTTAGCTTCCATTCGTGATATGCTGATCCATCAAATGGATGTAAAGACATTATTTCTAAATGGAGATTTAGAAGAAGAAATATATATTGAGCAACTTGAAGGTTTCATTGCTAAAGGTCAAGAAAAGAAGGTTTGTAGATTAGTAAAATCTCCTTATGGCCTAAAGTAAGCTCCCAAGTAATGGCACAACAAATTTGACAAAGTCATTTTAGAATTTGGTTTTGTACCAAACGAATATGACAAATGTTTGTATTCTAAAAATACAAAAGGAATTTGTGTCATCTTATGCTCATATGTTGATGATATTCTTATTGTAGGATCTTCACTGGAATTGATAAATGACACTAAGAATTATTTATCTAACCAATTTGATATGAAAGACCTAGGTGAAGCAAACTTGATCCTAGGAATGCAGGTGTCTAAATACAAAGAGGGCTATACTCTATCCTTAGCACATTCAATTAAGACAATGCTAAAAAAGTTTGAGTATTTTGACAAAAAACCTGCCCTTACTCCTTATGACAATAATGTTGTTCTTAAGAAGAATAAAGGATCACATATATAACAACATAGATATTCACAAATGATAGGGTCCCTTATGTATATAACAAGTAAGACAGACCAGACCTGATATTGCATTTGCTATTGGGAGACTAAGTAGATATACTAGTAACCCAAATCAGTCACATTGGACTGCATTGGACAGAGCATTTAGATATCTTAAGGGTACTCTAGATTATAAACTTCATTATACTAGACACCCTGATATTATAGAAGGTTAATCAGATGCAAATTGGGTAACTGATTCACATGATGTGAAGTCCACTACTGGAAATATTTTTTTTATCCTAGGAGGAGCTACAATCTCCTAGGGATCATGTAAACAAACTATCATAGCCAGAAGTACAATGGACTCTGAAATGATAGCTCTGGACACTAACTGTACAGAAGCCGAATGACTTAGAAATCTTATTATGTATATACCTGTTTCTGTTCATCCTGTTCCTGCAATTTCTATGAACTGTGATAATAAACATGTTATAGAACTAATAAAGTGTAAAACCCCTAAATTTCTACTATTTTTTATAAATTTGGTACTGATTTTTTTATTTTATATTGTACGTCGCGTAGTTGTATTGTACGTCGCGCGCAAAATTTTATTTTTCGAAATTGCTCGACGAGTGCGAATATGTGCGAGCGTACATATTTTTTTAAAAAATATTTTTCTATTTTTATAGTTTCAAAATAATATATGTAATAATTATTTTTTAGCTATCGTACCAAAATTTTCAAGTTTATGATTTTATTTATGAAAAGCCTTTCATTTATACAATTATAATAATAAATAATATTCTTATAAAATGGTATACTAGAAAAGTATATTTATGTAAATATTATTTGTGCATACATATATATATTTCGTAATTATTAATTAGTTTATTTTTAAATAATAATGTAATATTTGAAATTATTATTATTAGTATTTTTGGAAAATATATTTTGAAATTATTGTGGCAATTTAAATCATGATTTGATTTTATAGATTTATTTAAATAGTTAAATTAATATCTATATTTCAAAGTTGATTATCTTATTTGATTTTAAACTAAAAGATAAAATGTAATTATATTTAAATTGATTTAGATTTGGATTTGAAATTTTTGAATGAATTTAAATTAATAGATGAATTATCTAAGGAGATTTAAACCACCCTAGTCCTTATCCTAATGGGATTCCCACCTCCTATAAAAGGAGAGGTATTTGCCCTCTTTTTCCATGAATTCTTCACAACTATCCACAAAAATCCTTCACCACCACATCATTGCGTGTATTATGTCCGTGTCCGTCCTCTTGCCACTCGTTATATTCCTATTTTATTACAAATACAAATACAGTGATCTCTTTTTCGCGTTCGACAACCCAGAATGCCAACCCATCCCGTGTCTCACAGGACACTTCACCCGACCCCTGATTCCACATGGCTACTGCCCGGCTCCGTCCCCAACGACCACACCTTCATCCCAGCCATCATCATCCCCGACCTCGAGCAGTGACCTGCTGCCTCCACCACCATTCACCGCAGCCCCCATCATGGTCGCCTCCCTGACCACCCCGATACTGCCACTACCACCACCAACTACAACGACGCCGTTCCCGGCCAGTGACCTCCCTGCCAACAGTCAGCATCACCCCGTTGTCATTATCACCACCCCAACACCTTACCCCCGACTAGCCAACAACCAGTCCGGCCCGACCATAGCCTCGCCACCACCATCACCACTCATTCCCTTCAACCGACCACCCCGCTACCACCGTTGCCACCATTATTCGACACCACGGCCAAAAACTCCCCTGACCAACCAAACCACCTCCGGCCACCTTGGCCGAGCGCCACCACCGACAGCCCAAATCCCCAAAAAAATGACAAAGGAAAACACCACCACCACTACTAACCTGACCGCCGACCGCCATGCCCATCCGTCGCCACCAGAGCCTTGCCGCGACCGCCGCCGTGCCTTTGAAGCCGCCGCCAGGGCGCGCACAATCCTCGTAGTAGCCGCCCGTGATCGCTTTCCTACCGCGACCGGATACAACACCCCGGTCGCCGGATCTGCAGCCGACTGGAGGCGCGCCCCGCTGCGTCCACCTCAGCGTGTGCCGAAAACCCCTCTCTTTCGTGCTGACCTCTGCTCCTTCGCTGCTACTTTCGGTGCCTCCGCCTCTGCAAGTGCAGCCCGTAGTCGCCGGAGACGTCTGCTCCATCTTCCCATCTTTTCGCCGGAGCAGCGCCCCGCCGCAAGCGCCGGACGACTACGCTCCCTCACCCCCGTCTTTCTTCTCTCCGCTCCTCCGCGAGGCTGCCGTGCCAGCGCCGAGCGCGCGCCGCCCCACCACGGCGAGCGTCGGCGATTCTCGTGCCGTCTCCAGCTGTCGTCATCCACCATCTCTCCGACCCTGCTCTCTTCCGCTCCTTCCTCTCGCTCTCCCGATCTCTTTCATCTCCCTCTCCTTACACCTTTCTCTTTTCCCCTTTTTATTAAGTATGATACTTATTTTGGTCTTCACTTATTAATGTTCTCTTTCATAGAAGGGAACAACAGCTGTAGATATCATTTGTATATTATATTTTTTATTTTTTTATTTATATTCTAATTGATTTTAGTAGTTACTAACTGTTAAATATATTATTAGCATAATTGCATATAATTTGGTCATGGAAATTATGATTCCATGACAATATTTTTTAGTGTCCTTAAGTAAATCTAACTATTACAATGATACCACTATTTTCTAATATGGTGTTTGACCCTACATATATTTTCAAAATACGATTTGGGACGTAAATATATTATTATAGTATTTTACATCCATTTAAAAGTTATAGTTTTATATTTTGACAATATTAAAGCTTTTACTCCTAAAATAATTTTAGGTTTTAAAAGATTTATCTAAATTATTGGTACTAATCAAATATAGTCCCAAACTTCCAATTTTTTCAAGTATTTATTTATTTTTTTGAGTTATAATTTAGCCTAGATGAGTTAGTAGTATTTCGATTTGTTTAGTTAAAACGTTTTTATCAAGTGTAGTTATTATCTATAACCATATCTTTACAACTTAGAATTTTTGCCAAAACGATTTTTCTTGACTTTAAATATTTTTCCTATGAATATTTTGACTCATGAAAAACTAGTTTTAAGTATTATAAATATCTTTCAAAATTTGTATATATGTTATTTTTTTAACTTCTCGATTTTCCTACATCCCATCTTTCCTATTCCTTTACCAATTCTATACTACCTTATGTCCACCCTAACTAATTTGAACCTTCTGGATCTAATGGACCTGTCCGTACCACCACCCGAGGCCATCTTGCATAGTGGTTGCACCAAAGTCGCAGTTCGTGCTACCGTGATTATCGCAGCACACCAGGCGTCCTACCAGGCAAGACACCTTGCCATTTGTTGTTTATTTATTTAGCTCATATTTTATGCATTATTCATTATTTTCTTTGTACAAAATAAACTGTGATACATGGCATAACCTGTTAGAACTTACTGTTCATTTATATTTCCTGCTATGTATTATTTTCTTACACATTAAATCTAGATTTAAGGGACCACCTTGTGTGTTGCATTCATTGGCCTTGACACGTCGTACCACGAAGTTGTGTGTCGCATATAGAAAACGGACGTGCGTGATTGGCTGGCCACCAGTACGTACAAGCCGTACGATAGGATTAACGGCTAATAGAATTGCATGCTAGTTTGACTTAGCGGTTATAGAGGTTTACTGTTGTGGATACAACATAATAGGCATTGGGCGGGGAGGATAATTTCTTAGCGTATGGGCTTCGATGCACTTTCCCTTGTGACCCAGAAGCTCTACTGGAGATACGGGGTTGATGACCCATGATTACTGACGGCCACTGGCGTTCTACGGAACATTATGCTCTTATTGATTGGGCCTCTGGTGTCCCAACGGTGGACTATGCTGATCCCATTTTAGCCAGGGCCCATGCGTAGGAAGGATAGTTCTTAACTACATTTCACTTAGAACGGTTAGGCTACCTTATCCGTTAGGTATGAGTAGTTTTGGTTTGGATACTTGTATCTGACCGTGGCTTGGAACAATAACTTGTCGTGGATTAGTTCGTCACATCTTGTCCTTGTTTGGTTGTAGGTGTGACTTACTATTTCGATGAGAAGGTATTAAACCTTGTTGGGGTCTGGATACCATATTGGATTCATAGCATGGAAAGATACGTCATCGTGAGTTAGTTTACTATCTTCTGTCCTTGTTTGGTTGGGGAGATGGTACACTAGTTCAATAGGTGTGTATTGGACCATGTTTTAATTCAATTGACTTATTTATTTGAGCAATATTTATTCAGTTTATATGGCATGATATTATGTGTCTTGTTACGTCCCTCTGAGGACCTGGTTATCTCGCCAGGTGTGTGCACTTATCTTTCGCAGTTGTTCTAGCCGTGGTCATGATCATCTCTATTTCTTCGAAGATGATTGCACTTTGATCGTCTTCGCTTCGCTCGCCAGAATCAATCTTTTGTATACCATGTATTTCTTTTCATAGTTGGTAGTGGATTTGTCTCCGCCCAACTACATGTACCAATGACAATTCATAGTTGATTATGTGATATCTTTTATTCTTACATTTTGTGGATGGGATTAGTTAGTTGTAGTTTACTGCATTTTACAGCTTATGTATTCATACGAGGCCCATATTCTTCGTATGAATACAGCTGACATGTCTACATTTCTAGTCCTACATATTTTGGGACTGGGGCTTTACATAAAGCATGATTCTATGAATGCTAAGATGAACAGGCACCTACAGCTGCGCTTTAAATCGATAAAGAGCCTATTAGGCAAATATGTGGTTCTTGACTATATAAAGTCAGAAAAGAACCTTATAGACCACTTATGAATGGTCTGTCTAGGATATTGATCCTAGAATCATCAAGGGGGATGCGGTTAAGCCCATAATTTAGTCACCAGCAGTGGTAACCCAACCGAGTCTTGTTGGAGATCCCAAGAAGCCAGTTCAATAGGTAGAAACAAGCTGGATTAGGTGACTATTGTGGAATACTGACCTTGAGATTAAATTCTCCTAAAAATAAATGCCCAAGAGGCTATACATTAGTACATGGATACCCCATCCCTATGGTGACAGTGTTCCGGAGTGATAGGGTTAGGGTGAGTTTAAACTCTTAATAAGTCCAAGCATGATATGCATGGTTGATTTCTATCACCAACCCTTGAGGACTTATCTATATGAGAGGTCATGAAGGACACGACTATAGGACAGAGCAATCCTAGACAACTCTCATGAATATGAAAAAGTGCACATGGCCAACCAAATGTGCCACCCGATAGACCCAAGTACCTCTAGCGTACTATATGTGTTATTCTCTGAATCTGGCTCAAGAAGACTGATTCAAGGCGTAGTCCATCAAGCTCTTCTTTAGGCAAAGACAATAGTCACTACGTGAGATTCAAGACAGTAGTCCATCTTATCTATGCATAGTATATAACTGCCCAGATTCTTCTATACTCTTTTTCTTCTATTACTTCGAAACTTGACCTTTTGGGGGGGATTATTATTTTTCTGATGTGTGTGTTTGTCCACACACACCCAAGTCCAAAAGCTCAAGTCCTCTCTTATATATAGTCCCACATCGGCTAGCTGATAGCACTGTAGTGCATATATATTATCTTCTTTCTTCTTGCTTCTTTGAAGTCTTGTGCGGGTACCCTAAATGGGCCACACGCGCGTGCCACCACCGTCGCCCGACATAGCTTAGCTCGGTTCGGTTCAATGCACGTAATGGGTGCGGGTACGTGCCCACATCTGCGGGCGCCGAATGCCGATTCGATTTCCACTTCGGGTTCGGGCTGATGCGCTAAAAATCTTTTTACTCCTTTAATTTTTTGATCGTTTAAAATCCATCAATATTATAAATGTTGGAAAGTTTCTCTTATTAAATTTGAATATTACAGACACATTTTTTGTGTGTCATTTACAACACCATTCAATTCCTTTAATCCAGCCATCAGTTACAAGTCTGAAGCCTATATATTGAGCTCTATTTTCATTCTCCTGGTATACAGAAAATCTTAACAAAACTCTCTTCCAAATTCTCGTCTTCCAGAAACTTTTTGTTCGTCCTTTTTTGCTCTAGGCAGAGCTAAGTCGGTGGTCACTTTCTCTGCGTTGTGTGCAACAACGAGATACCGGTGGAGCGGAGATTTTACCACTAGGAGCATTCGAACAAAGTCTGTACATAGACCCAGATTAACTCTTAGGGCAGTGCTACGTGCGCGACTTCCCTGGAGGCCGGTAACGTTTACTTTTATTTTTTGTTTTGCAGATTTTAAAAAGAAAAAGAACAAAATTCAAACACTGTATACCTACAAAATACGACATGGCAGGCGGTTCCTATAGACCCAGACATCCTTGCTAACATTTGGGTATGGAAACCGCCTGGGGAGGAGGGGGGTTATTGGAAAAGGGAATTTTAAGTTCAAGACTTGTTACAACTTCTTACGAGCGACGCACCCTAGATTAGAGAATTATAATTTTATTTGGCAAAAGGGCTTTCTCGTAAGATACAACTTTGCATGTATTGCCTACTGCTGGGATGACTATTGACTGAGGACATACTAGCCTCCTTTGGAGTAGTGATTACATCCCTACACTTTGTGCTGTACAATCGAGGGCAGCGAGTCTATTCGATATTTGTTCTTCGACTGTCCACTTAGTTGGTCCCTTTGGCATGCGTAGTGCTCCGAGGCATTGGGGGGTTGCAGTGATTCTACGGATATTGGAGAAATTATTATAGAGATTCAGGCCAGAAGTAAGGGAAAGTTATGGCTTAAGGAGGCTCGGGTTCGTCTTGCAGTGTCAGTGTGACATGTGTGGAGAGAGCGAAACAGGCGCATATTTGAGGACCTCACTACCTCCTTTGTGGGGATTCTACATAACATTGACTTTGATGAGGCTTCTAAGACACCCTCCCAGGGGGTTTGACAAATTTGCTTTGTAACTTATTTTTTGATGAATATATAAATATATAAATATATAAATATATAAATATATATATATATATATATATATATATATATATATATATATATATATATATATATATATATATATATATGCGAAAAAATGGGATATGAGCCATAGGCTCATATTCTTATATGAGCCATCCTAGGTGGCTTACATTTGGACCAATAAAAATATAGTGACTAGGAAGAGAAAATTTAAATAGATATAATAAAAGATCCCATAAAAGATTTGATAAATAATAACTTACCATAAAAATATTGTGAATGTTAATTATATGAATATGAATATTAATGTGAATGTGAATATTAATTATACTAATATTAATATTAATATTAATTTTACATTAAATGTTAACTTTAACGTTAATGTGAGTATTAATATTAATGTTAATATTAATATTAATATTAATTTAATATTAATATTAATTTTAGTTTTAGTTTTAGTTTAATTTTAGTTTTAGTTTTAGTTTTAGTTTTAGTTTTAATTTTAATTTTAATTTTAATTTTAATTTTAATTTTAATTTTAATTTTAATTTTAATTTTAATTTTAATGTTAATGTTAATTTTAGTTTTAGTTTTAATTTTATTTTTAATATTAACATTAATATTAATATATATATATGAGCTATCCTAGGTGGTGATTATATATATTAAAAATAAAATTACGACCCTTTATTTCTGTCACGACCAGCACCCGCATTTCGGGATGCAAGAGCGTGAGCAAGCCAACTACGTACTAAGCGGACTCCAGCCAAACTCGAATACGTAAACACTGTCTGGACTATGGTAATGTGCTCAATCCATGGCAAGGCAAAACTATATCTCAAATCCACAAGAGTAATATAAATACGAATGAACACTATGGTCGTGGTCTACAGTCTACTAGCATATATGTCCGATAATACTCCAAGGAAAAATAATGTGAGTCTATAAACTAGGCTAACAAGCAGGAAATCCCATGATAAGGAATGACAGCACGAGAAGACAACAAACGTAATATCAATACCTGAATCCTGTAAGTATATCGTAATCATCCACCATCCTGCTCTGCTAACTAATTCAATACAATCGCTAAACCGGAAGAGATCATCAGGTACTCAGGGGACATAGTAAGATACATAAAAACATATCTATCTAACAATTTATCATACAATAAAGAAAATATAGGACATAAACAGGAAAAGACCAATCAACACGAAAATATGACTATACACGACTGGGAGAACCACTACGCATAAACGAACTGCTATAGGAGAACAAGAGAACACGATGTCACGATATCAACGGATAACCAATCGAATATCAAACCCTCACCCCTAGTGTGGACTCGCAGGTTTGAACAACTACTAACCCTCGTCCCTAGTGTGGACTTACAGGTTAGCTTCAAGAAATCACCCTCACCCCTAATATGGACTCGCAGGTGTGGACAGATAACTACTAACCCTCGTCCCTAGTGTGGACTCGCAGGTTAGCTTTATGAATCAAGGTACAGATAACTACTAACCCTCGCCCCTAATGTGGACTCACAGGTTAGCTTCAAGAATCAAGGTACAAAGTTTCGTTATGACTTACTCATTCTATGACATGATACGACTCAGTCGAAGTACAAGTGATGACACGACACGACTCAATCCAGATACACGAAAGAACAGCTCCAATATGAACTACAAAGCTAACTATGATCAAGAGCTATATATATATATATACTAGCATGCATGGTGTACAAATCACATGCCAATAATCAACTAGTAAAACTAGATAATAATAGGAATAAGCATATAAATAAACAGTAGATGGAGGCAAGGTATACTTGCCTGGTGGTAGCATGAAGAACAAACAATATACTGTCAACTAGTGAGCCATAAAGTCCAAATCTCACTCACAACTGTCTTCGAAAGCTGAAACAAACATTGCCAACATTATCAGAATAGTCAAATTAGCTAGGATTGCCTGTCCTTAAGTCTAATTCTGGACACAGGAGCAAAATGGTTATTTTGGGCCAAAACGATGTCCGCCGTTGGACCCGCTTTGCACCAGAAAGTGTGCCAGAGTCAATGGTCTCTAAAATTGTCAAACTACATATCTATGGATTTATTTTGATGTTACGAACCCAACCGTATTTCCAAAGTTGGATTCCGGCGACCCCTGCACAAAATCGCCCGTTGAGTCGGATCGTGGGGCCCGCAAAACAACGATCCGATCAACTGTCTCAGAATTAAACCAAACTTGGTATATAGGACCAGAAAAATGATACGGTCCTTTTGGCACAAGTTTCGTCTCGATCTGACGAATGTGCACAAAGTAATTGGCAAATTTACAAAAAGATCGATACGGTAAATTTTGACGGATACGCATCAAATTCGTCGCGCACACACAACCAGTTTAACTTCCGTCAAAGTCCACACATCCGCGAAGTCGATACGCACTTTCGAGCTTTCGGTTCGCGACCACGTCGTCCGGTTTGGCGGGACGCACGTCGTATCGGAGGAATTTTCTAGATTTTTAATATTTTAACATAGTTTTTCGCCAATCTTTGGAATCCGATTTCTCGGCACGTAGTTGATGAAATCAACTTCTGTAAATTGGTCGCAGAGCCTATAGGTTGTCTAGGACTGTCTTTAATTAGTTTTGTAAAACTGTCAAAGAATCGGCAGTTATTTGCCTTCTAAGACTAGGTCTACGCTATTTGTATGCCATGTTTCGATATTTCAAAATAGTGATACTTCTTTTTTTTTTGGATTCACACAACTGGTACCTATCAATTATGAATAAACTAATCAATGGGGGTCGAAGAGGTTCAACTCGACAATGCGTAGAATTTTACGGTTTGAGAAACGGTTGCATATGATAAGAGAAAAGTGTCCATGAAAGAGGGTACCTCACGAGTATTTTTGTGAACGTCCCTAGCGCATGCGGCCATCTGCTACAGTTGTGGCGCGCTCCGGCTTCGCGCAATGGTGCTCCGGTGCCGCACGGTGGTGCACACAGTCTGGGGTCGGGAAAGCTACGGAGATTGAGGGATGGGTTAGGGTTTGCACATAAACTCCTCTCGATAACTTATATGGTGCTGCTGGTGTTGTTTCTCGGGTTTAGGGGGGAAGTCTAGCCGAGTTGGCTGAGCTTGCTTGGGATGGGAAAGGTTGTGGGCTTCTAAGGTTGGGCTAATTTGGCCTTTTACTTTGTTCTTATTTCTTTTCTTTTTATATATATTATCTATATTTAGACAAATATTATCACATATATATCTTTATGTATAATAAACTCCATAATTTCTAAATGGTTTCACAATATTATATTTATCTAGTATAGAGTCACTTTCATACATGTATGTAACTTTATTTGACAATGAATTAATTAACCAACAAAAACCAATAATTTTATTTAATAACACAATTAATAAATATCTTGATGACAACTAAAAATACACTAATGGTAGACATAGCAAATTTTTGGGTGAGCCTGTCATGCTCCCACATAAATTGGTCCACAGAAAAATCTTATAAATATTCTAAGATGCCATATCAATATTAATAATATTGATATTTTCCATATATATGATATTTTAGGAATCTATTTATTTAAACCATTTAACTAAGGTACTAGGTATACTCCCAAAACTCAACCATGACTAAAACGTCATACCGTAATAACTATTTAATTAAAGGTTTTCAAAAATCCAAAAATTCACCTTTAATTGCAATAAAATATTTTGTTTTCCAAGATTCCGAGAAGAGGGGTTACAAATCTACCCACCTTAAAAATAATTTCGTCTTCGAAATTCTAATTCATAACTATTCCTTTAAATTCAAAAAGAAAGTCTACCTTAACCTTAATCTCCTTAAATTTTAATTCTTCAAAAATAGTTTATATCCTTCTCCTAGCCATTTTGTAATTACGAAATCTCGAGGACTTCTACCCACCTTTGGTCACACTACTCCCTCAAAGGTATGTTACTAAAACTTTATAACCTTCTATCTAGTTTCTAGAATCATTACTTACAGATATCTAAGACACATGTAATATATAATTCCCCCTTATCTATCAAACAACAAAAATTAAATAATCGAGCAATATTATACTATAACTTAAGAATTTCTGATAAATTCTAGACAGCACGATCGTTTGTCATCCTGAAATAGGAAGAGACAAAAATCAATGGTTCGAAAGGCAAGGAAGAATAATCAAGAGTAAATACGAAGTTTCAAGGACGGTAGATAAATTTCCATGAGAATTTCCAAGGCAGAGTGGATTGAAATTTCTAAGGGTTAATCATATTCACAGGCTCGTACCAGTACAGTTACATAATCGATACAATATGCTTTGACTTGCGTGGGCTACCAAAATTTCGACCGTCTATTTCGTACCGTTGCTAACCCTCTCGATCAATTATACTCCGATGTTCTAACCATGGGTCAAACCATAAACGGGTGTCATTACCTCCACTAATAACTCTCGAGATCAGTAGTTGAATAGACTGTCTATACCGTAGGATTAACTTATATGTGACAGAATGATTGATGTTTGATCTATGGGTCCAGAAATTATTATCCTTCAGGTATCTATTCTTCATCCACGACGCCCACATGGATTTACCTTCCAAGAAGTTCCATGTAAGACACAAGCTAGCCACATCCCGTAGGGTCTTCAGAGGACCAAGTCCCACTCCCCTTCTTCCTTTGGTCTACACATATTAGTAATCAGACCAAGATATAGTATGTATGCCTCTGCCCATAACTTCTCCACTTTGCGACTTTACGAATAAACGTCTTTGGCATCATTACCGTTTGGAGCTAGGACAGTGATATAACAGTGAACACAGAGCGCACCAGCTCTACCTGTTCCCCAAACGACAATGTTTGTGCTTGCCATCATTCTATACATTTTTGAACGTATTTCGGCAGACTTTGACATTTCTGTTCACGTGCGTAATTGATTGACAAAAGCAGCCCCAAATACTTCACCGGTAGCTTACCTTTTCCAATTCCTATAATCTTTTTGAGCTCTTCCAGGTTAGGACAATGAGTGTTAAAATAAACCCTGTTCTTCCTGTTGAGTTGAAGACCTGAGTGTCGATCGAACTCTTGCATCAATTGGACCGTAGTGTTAAGCCGACTATTAGTAGGGACCAAAAACACTAATAGGTCGTCTGCAGAAATGAGATGAGAGACAATTGGATTGACCTCTTTATAAAGCGAGAACACTCTTTTGCGGTGAACAGCAACATCTATCAGACAAGTAAAATATTCCATAACTAAAGTGAATAAATATGACGATAGTGGATCTCCCTGGCGCAAACCTCGATTACTGGAAAAGAATCTGTGTGGCTGCCCTTGTATAAAAATGGATAATATAGGGGTCGAGATGCACTCTCAAATTCTATCCACACAAGCCTGATGCACAACCTGCATGGTGTGACACACATAGTCACTATTAACCGTGTCATAAGCTTTTCGTAGGACAAGCTTTATGCAAGCTTTGTTCCCGCACACTTTGATGAAATTCTGGACCGCTATCGATCTTCCTTTAATAAAAGCTGACTGGTTAGAGAATATGATACCCTGCATGATACCTCGCATCCGACGACCCATAATATAAGTAATGATCTTGTATAGAAAGTTGCCACAAGAGATAGGCCGATAATCCGCTAGTGTTGAAGTGCCTTCTTTCTTGCGAATAAGAGTGAGGAAAGTGTGATTGAGCTCTCGCAATAGTCTACCCATATTAAAAAAGTTATGTACAATGAACATAATCGGTTGCTTAAGAACATCCCAATGAGTTTGAAAAACTTACTGTTGAAGCCATCTGGACCAGGGAACTTATTAGGATCCACCTTCTGGGTAACTTTCTCCACCTTTTCCAATCTAACTGGTTTGAATAGTGACTGATTTCCTTGCTGTGTTACTAGTCTTTTGCACACCAACTCCAGAAAACTATTCGGATAGTCTTCCTGATTATACAGTGCTTTATAGTGTTGGAAAAGAAGCACAAAAATCTTTCCCCAAACTAGAGAGTACCTGCGAGAGAACCGAGCAACACAACCCACGAACCAAACACCAAACACAATCCACGCAGACACAAAATTTTTTTGACATAGAAAGTCCTTGCGAAAAAAACTAGGGAACGATCAGAGTCCAACCATTGAGAAGCCTTCACTAATGAAATATAGGAGTACCCCCTCTATAAACTTTTCCTGATCCAATACTGATCCCCACAACACTTGAAAGCAAGAATAATTGATTACAAGGCTACTAAGAACAAAGACGACGAATAGAGATTACCCGAACATGATCCTCCTTCGAAAACGGCCTTCAATCCTTCTTCTTATCTTCCAGAGTTGCAATGGCAATCTTGCCTCTTTTCTCTTTATTTTCCTTAATATTGTGTTATGATTAGGGTTAGGAAAAACCATATGTAAACCCCCTAATTCCGCACCCAAATCTGGACCGTAGGATACGATCCAACGGTATAAAAATATCCTGAAATCAGCTTCAGTCCGTCGACATAGAGTTCGGCCAGAACTCTATATTTTTGTGACAGAACAGTTCTGGAACCAAGGGGGCAGAGTTCGGCCAGAACTCTGCCTCCCTTGTTCCAGACAGTACTCTGGTAGGTCCCGAGGTTCTTCTTCGTCTCCGAATGGACTCGTCACCTCCTCGAGCTTCTCTGACACACAGACGACGCTCGTCGTACTCTGGGGTCTTCTCCACATAGGTTGGGAACCCACCCACTCTAACATTTCTCCCCCTTCACAACTATGTGGAGGAGGTCGTCATCCCGACGATCTGTCTGTAGAACTTAAACTTTTCCTTTGGTAGAATATTTATGAACATATCTGCTCCGTTATCATCTATATGCACCTTTTCAAGCTCCACGTCCTTCTTCTCAACCATATCTCGTATCCAATTATACCGAGTCTTGATATGCTTGGACCGGCTATGAAAGATCTGATTCTTCACAAGGTGAATAGCACTCTGACTATCGCAAAGCAAAGTATACTGCTCTTGCTTCAGCCCCATTTCTTGCAACAACTTTTTCATCCAAAGCAACTCCTTACAAGCCTCCATCGCCGCAATGTATTCTGCCTCTATCGTCGACAAAGCAATACACTTCTGTAACCGCGACTGCCATGATACCGCTCCACCAGTAAACATCATCACATAGCCCAAAGTCGATCACCTCGTGTCTACATCTCCAGCAATATCAGTATCGATATATCCGACCCGCTTCAGCTCGTCACCACCAAAAGAAAGTCTCCAATCGACAGTACCCTGAAGGTATTGTCGAATCCACTTGACCGTACTCTAATATACCCTTCTAGGATTTGAAAGATACCTGCTAACGGTACCAACTGCATGAGCGATGTTTGGCCTCGTACACACCATAGCATACATAAGGTTTCCCATAACTGAGGCATATAGAACCCGCTCCATATATTCTTTTTCGTCCTGGGTAGATGGACACTGCTCTTCAGTGAGCTTAAAGTGGGCCGCAAGGGGACAACATACTTTCTTCGACCCGTCCATCCCGAAATGCTGAAGTACCCGATAAATGTACTTCTTTTGGGATAAGTGTAGCAGCCTAGACTCTCTCTTGGCTGATCTCTATCCCAAGAGTAGTCTTTGCTGCACCCAAATCCTTAATAGAGAAAGCTGCAGTCAGTTGGCGCTTTAACTCTACTCTCCTAGTGGCATTCCGACCCACTAATAGCATGTCATCAACATAGAGCAATAAAATGATGAAATCATCGTCGACAAAGTACCTCACAAATACACAATGTCTGACATCGTCCATGCATAACCATGCTTCCCCATAAATGACTCGAACTTCCTGTACCACTGCCTCGGAGCCTGCTTCAGACCATATAAGCTCTTTCTCAACCGGCAGACCAAATGTGACTTGCCCTTCTAACAGAATTCCTCTGGCTGCTCCATGTACAACTCCTCCTCAACATCATCGTAGAGGAATGCCATCTTCACATCCATCTGCTCGACCACCAAGTCGAAACTGGTTGCCAATGCTAGCACCACCCGTATAGACGACTGCTTGACGACTGGCGAAAAGATTTCATCATAATCTTTGCCTTTTCGCTGACCGTAGCCTTTAACTACTAGCCTCGCTTTGTATCAAGCATGAATAGCATCTTTCGTCTACTTCAATCTAAACACCTATCGATTCTTCAAAGCCTTCTTTCCCTTTGGCAACCATACCAGCTCGTAAGTAGAATTGGCGTGTAAGAAACCCATCTCCTCCTGCATAGCCTGCATCCACTCATGCCTGTATTCATCTTCCATTGTCTCTGTAAAACTTTTGGGCTCTCCCTCTCAGTTAGTAGCACACACTCACCCGATGAGTATCTCGTAGACGGTCGATACTCTATGTCGCTCCTTCTCAATGGAGCCACTGGTGCTGGCTGTATACCAACAGCCTCCTCCCCTTCAAAAACTGCCTCTCCGGTATACTCATTCTCCTGAAGGATACCCTGACGACCATCAACAGGCTGATAATCAAGGTTGGGAGCAACTCTATGTACTGGCTCCTCCATAACTGGATCCTCTGTGATGTCCTCTAAAAATAGCTCAAAGCGAAATGACTCTAACTCAGGCAATTCCTCAGCCTCAGAAGGCGTCTCAGAATCCTGAGTGTTGGTCATGGTCTGATCCTCGACGAATACCACGTCCCTGTTTCTGTAGAGCTTTTTTTCCGCTAGGTCGTAGAGTCTATAGCCAAACTCATCCCGACCGTAGCCGACAAAGACGCACCGCCTTGTCTTCGGCTCAAGTTTGGATCTCTCGTCCTTCGGACATGTACGAAGGCCTTATAACCAGACACTCGTAGGTGATTGTATGATGGCTCTTTGATGTACTATACTTTGTCAGGCACATCACCCTGCAAAGGAGCACTAGGAGATAAATTAATAACATAAGCAGCTGTGAGAAGAGCCTCACCCCAATAACTGTCTGACAAATTTGCTTCTGACAGCAAATACCGTACCCTTTCCATCAGTGTCCTATTTATGTGCTCCGCTACACCATTGAGCTGAGGTATCTTGGGTAGGTCCTTGCTCTCTACAATAAGCATAAAAGGGACCAATGTATTTATCGCCATTGTCGGACCGAACGCACAATAACTTCTTGCCCGTCTCTCTTTCAATAGAGGCCTGAAACTCTTTGAAAGTGGACAACACCTGATCCTTGGTCTTTAAGGCATAGACCCAAACCTTTCTGGAATAGTCATTAATAAAAGTTATAAAGTAAAAAGTACCACCAATAGATTTTACCTTCATAGGACCGCAGACATTCGAGTGAATCAACTCGAGCAACATTGGCTTTCTTGAACTTGGGTAACTTTGGAAAGGCACCCTATTTTGCTTTCCAGGTAAGCAGTACGTGCATTTCTCCTACTTTGTAGACTTGATCCCTGGAATCACCTTCCTGTTCACCAAGTAGCTCATCCCCTTCTCGGTGATATGGCTAAGTCGCCTGTGCCACAACTCGGTAGACGCATCAGAAACTGCGTTCACCTCCTGTGTCCCTTATGCGCTCCCCTTCATATAATAGAGATCAGACTTCTTGCTGCCTCTGGCAATCACCATCGAACCTCTGGAAAGCTTCCACTGACTATTCCCGAAGAGACTGAAGAATCCCTCGTCATCTAACCTTCCAACCGATACCAGGTTGAAACGGATATCAGGGACATGACAAACATCTTTGAGAACAAGAACTGCACCCGTCTTCGTCCTCAAATACACATCTCCAATGGCAATCACCTTCGACACATCTTCATTGCCCATCTTCAACACTCCATAGTCGTCTGTTGTGTAAGTGGCAGATAGTTCCTTATTATGAGATACGTACGCTGAAGCCCTGGAGTCCACCAGCCAAGAATTGTCATCACAAGCAAGGTTTGTAATAACCTCATTACCTACGACGATCACATCGCCTCCATGTATCGAAGCCGTCGCTGTAGTATTCTCATCTTGCTTCCCCTTGTCGCCCTTATTCTCTCTCTTCCAAGCGAAACAATTTCGCTTGATGTGGCCCTTCTTGCCACAATGGTAAAACTCCGAGTCCTCGTACCGACCCTTGGACTTCCCTCTGCTCTTGTCTCTACTACCACTTGGACTACTGTTTTTGCCTCTTTCGCGGCTCTCTGAAACTAGTACCTCTGAGTGGTAGGATATAGATAAAATATCCTGAGAACATCTCCGCATCTCTTTATTCAGCACCCCGCTCATGGCAAACTCCAGACTGACTATGCCTTCTAGAGCAAAAGCGATCATAGATACTCGTACGGTCTCCCATGAGTCTGGCAATGTACAAAGCAGCCATAGTCCCTGAACCTCGTAGTCGAACTTGACTCCCATCGAAGATAGCTGGTCAACCATGCCATGGAATCACTCAAGTGTTCCGTAATAGATGCCCCATCTTTGTACCGTAGACCCATCATCTTTGTACTCATCTTTTATTATTGTAACACGTTTGACTATGTATGCACTTTACTATTAGTCTTTATTCTTGAAGCATTCATACCACTCTAGTCTATTGGAGCTTAATTTTTGGTTAATATGTTTTTGACTCTTCGTCATTAATATTCTTTAATGGTCATTTCTTATTGATTTGTCTTTAACATGGCATATTGACCAGTATTTTGTGACTATGTATGTTTAGCACAAG
The DNA here is from genome assembly GCA_029216955.1 of Iris pallida. Classification (NCBI taxonomy): domain Eukaryota; kingdom Viridiplantae; phylum Streptophyta; class Magnoliopsida; order Asparagales; family Iridaceae; genus Iris; species Iris pallida. The sequence continues at coordinate 10,117,443 of JANAVB010030219.1, forward strand.
TCTTGTTAACCTTGTTCTTGCATAATATATTCACTATTGATTCTCATATTTTATTTTGATTAACTTCTTATGAATCAATTACATCTTTGTCTGATATATGAGTTAAGTTCAGTTCTATATTATTTTGAAAAATTGTTTCAAGCTTGTGCTTATATCATAATCTAGCTATTGATTATTTTCAACAAAATTATGTTCTTCTCCTTATTAGCTTCTTCCTCAAAGCCTCTTTTAATGATGTTTTCTTGGCTTTTTGGATAAATGACTCTTATTTAAATTATTTTTTTTATCTTGATAAACCATTATTTGGGTATTTACTTCGTTTATATTTAGGGATCCTAGATTTCGATGTTATTTGATGATACTGTATACATTCCTTTAAATCTAAGTTCTTAAGAGTAGAGATCAATTTGGGAATAAGCCGAAAGGGTCCTTCTGTCATACAAGTATAAATAGCCTAAAGCGACACGGTGTACTAGTCTTCAGACTACCGCTAGCTGGGAATCGGCCCCTACAGCTAACCCGAAGTGATCAATACATTATAGGCTTAAGATTAATTAAGGTCTTTTGGCAACTATCGTCTATTTCTGGATCCAAGGTACTGAACCCAGTCCCCTAGATTCTAGAATACATCAACATATCTATGCCCTACATTTTGATTTACAAATATTTTATATTTTATTATTACCCAATAATTTTGTAGCACATATGGATAAATATAATTGATACATCTTAAACCATATGTTACATTGTTTTAAGACTTCTTTTTAGTCCATAGAATATAATTTATTTCATATTGCACTAATTCTTTTTAAATCCTCGGGAGATTTATTTTTGGTACAAGCCTACAAAGGGTCTGTCTGACACCATGGCTACGGCCAAAGTAAAGCGGTACTTAATTGTTCCTCGGTGAACTCCTGTTAGCTGGGATAGTACCCCTACAGCTAATCCAAGATTAATCAACGATTTATAACCTAAAGATTTGTTGAGATCTAGTTGCAATTATTATCTGATAGATTTTGGATTTTAGCTTTGATGAACAATATTTTATTAAAAAAAGGTAACATATACCGATCTTCCATAGGTTAATATTTGTCATCTTTTGATATATTCAATATTTCTATCTTTTGATATTCAGACTTTATGAACTTTGACTACTCATTGAATATTATGGCCTTTTGATTTTTTTTCTTTAGCTTGTGTAATATTCATGATATTAAGCTTTATATTATTACTTCTTATTCAAGTTATTTACTGTCTACAACAGTAACTCTTTGCGGGAGAGAAGTCGGTGAATTTCTCCTTCTCAAAGCGTTTCTTCTCTTTAACCCTACGGTTGTCTGATGGATACCGTGCGACGGCTTTAAAAGAGAAGAAATGAACGTTGATAAAAAGATCTAATATTTTGGAATTAGCTTCCTACTTTTGACAATATTCCTCTAATTTTTAAATTTTGTCAATACTATTTCTTTAGGATATAGCCATGTAAAGGTGGAGTAATTAATTGTTTCAAATCAATTATCCCCTTGACATGCCATATATCTAGAATACATTTTTTTTAAACATTTAACTAGTCATGTTTTATTTGTTTAAATAGACTATCGATGATCTATGGATTTTTTTATTAGAACTGTTTTCATGATATAAAAATTCGAATCGTCAGTTGTCAGTCTCAAGACTAAATAGACGCATTCAAACTTTTATTATGATAATTTTTCATAATAAATTCTGTATTTCAAAATTCTTTTTGAATTGTCCCTGATTTGTTGAATCTGTCTGTTATATGCATTGAAACAGTTTTAAAAAATCCTTCATTGTTTTGAATTTTTGAGATATATTTTATTTAGAGACATATTTTGTCTGTTCATCTTTAAGCATTTATTTACAGGATTTTTCTTTTGATTGCCTAAAGATGATATTTTGTTTTAAGTTTTGAACTTTATATGCATTTGATCAAAGGGAAGAAAGATGCATATCTTGGATATTCCTTAGATCTTATGGTTATTATTTTTCTTGCATTTAAATTACTTCAGAACTAGAATACACATATTTTAAGGGAGAGCAAATTAATTGTTTCAATTTTTTATGCCCTTAATATATGGTATACCTAGTTCATCATGGACATATATTCTTTTACTTAAATATCTTGTTGAGTTGTTCATGATATTTGAATTTGTATTGGATTTATGAGAGAATATATGATTATTATTATTTCTTTTTTGATTCTCATTCTATTTGATTTTCTAAAAGTTATCTTGCCAAATATATTTAATTATATATTTTATTTTTCTTTGAGTTTAACTTAATTTTGGTTTTTCTTATTGAGATTTATCTCAAAGTTCATGATGATCTATATTTAGACTGATCATACTTGGCGGGGGAGCATTCAAGTCGACTGAATTTCTCCTTCTAAAGTATTTTGTCTTCATTACCTTCATGTTTATCTAATGGATATACATATATCATGAAAAGGTAATTGAATTCAAATGCATGAACATTGATATAGATTTTGCATAGATTCTAGTATATTTATTTTGATTTTTTTCAATGATTATACTCTTTATGGAATTGATTCACTAATTTGTATGGGCAAATTATGGATCATATTTTTTTGTGATCATTGTTAAAAGTCTTATTTTGTTTTGCTTTTGTTTGTATATACTAGATCTGTAAATTTCTCATGATTTAATTATGACCAATAAGTGATTTCTACGTTATTGGTATCTATTTCAAAACTACAGTTTCATTTTATTCATTATATTGAGTTTTGAATGTCATTTTTGGATTTCTAGTTGGTAAACTATGTATTAATTGATTTTCTTTTTCTAAGTTCAACCAACTATATTGTGTTTTGATAAGTTTTTTATACTTTAATTATGCAAATTTCTAAATTTGTCGGTACACAGTTCGCCAAATCCTTAATCATGATTATTTTTGCCTTCTCCTTTACTTATGCTTGAGTTCGTTTTATCTCTTATTACGGGGGAGCTTATTTTTTATCATGTCAAAGGGGAGAAATAAGTTTAAATTAGCACACAATATTATAGTAGTATGTGTTTATTATTGATACATGCATCTATTGTATATATCTTAAACTTAACCGATTTGCCATAATAAAAAAGGAAGAGATTGTTAGCCCAATGATTACATCATATTTTTGAATATAGCTAATCAATTAAGTTTAACTATTGAAGTCACTAATATTCATATAATCACTATCTTGTTTCTACTTAAACATAGCATTGGCCTTATGTTTACTATATCAATATTGCTATGCTTGTATCATATTTCTTTGTTCGTCTAACATGTTCTTGTAAGACATGCAGTAAGCATGATCAAGCTTTGTCAAAGCAAGACATATGCAATGAAGAATTAATGATGGGCCAAAGACGACGCTATACAAGAAGATTTCTCTGTTTATCTTTGGACGATTGCCGTCAAGGAAAATGCTTCTTCAATGTCAAGAAAAAGGCGTCATCATATGGACTATTAGTTTTCATATTTATTCTGTATTTTCTATTTATTGAGTCTAGATTATTTGTGAGTCGGGATCACTGGCAATTAGAAGTCTATCTCAACCTAACTTGATTCATTCTTTAAACCAAACCAAACCCAATTGAACCAAAAACCAACTTAGGTTGAACCAGAACCAAAGGAACCGAACTCGGCCAGAGTTCTGCCCGAACTCGGTTCGAACTCGGTCCACTTGAATTTCTTCTGGTCAGCCGCAAATTCCTACTCCTTTGGATCTACAACGTTCAAAATTATGAACGTTAACCCTACCGAGTTCTGCCCGAACTTTGTCTTAAAAATTCCTATAAATAGAGAAGCTTTTGTCATTTCTAAACACTCAATCCTTCTTCATCTTCTCTATCTACTCTAAAGTCTTCCTATTTACCAAGAGTTTTAAATCTTCCTATTCCCAAGACAACTCCTATTCTTCTAAGTGCCGGTAATTTCCGATTAGGAGTATTTGAGTTGTACAAGCTTGGAGTATAAAAGCTTTCTTCAGAATAGTGTTGAAGTTTGTTCGTGGGCTTCAGATAAAAATATGACGGTGTTGAAGTTGACGTGTTCTTCGGAGCAAAACACGTGGTGTAATCTCTATTTCAAATAGTGGATTCAATATCGGGTTGAGTACTCGAGACTGGACTATTCCCCTCAGAGGAAAACCAGTATAAACCTTGGTATTTGCGTTTGCTCTTCTCAACTCATTTAATTTACATATTTACTTATATACTGCATGCTCCATATTTGTTTAGTCACTGCCATAAATATTTTTAAGTGGTGATTATTATTTTGCTGTACGCACGCACTCTATTCATCCCCCCTCTAGAAGTGCTCAACGGTCCTATAATTGGTATCAGAGTAGGGACTCTATTATCTGGCTTAACATCCTTAGAGTAGATCCATATTGTCAATTGTTAACCTCTTATTCCAATTGCCTACAATTGGTATCAGAGTGGGTGCTTGTTATATAGATATTACTGCTTATACCAGTTGCTCCCACAATTGTTATATCAGAGTAGGTTATATTAAAATATAACACTCTAGAGAGTATACATATAGCAGCCATGAATTCAATATTCACAAGTAAAGGATAGTTCATAAATAGACCTCCACTATTTGATGGAATGAACTATACTTCTTGGAAGACACGGATGAGCTTCTGCCTGAAGTCTCTAGACTTATGGTCAATTATTTGCAATGGCTACAAAAAACCTAGTATCACCTCTATTCTTACTTCCTCTATTATTAACAAGTCTTACTATAGTTACACAAAGGAAGAGAAGATGTTAGCTAGCCTTGATGCAAAAGCAATGCATGCCTTTTATTGTGCTGTAGACTTTAATGTATTCAATCTTATTTCTAATTGCACTACATCTTATAAATTTGGAAACTTCTTGAAGCTACTTATGAGTGCAGGTATGAGCAAAACTAGCAACTCCAGTGAGGAGGATATTCGTCAAAATGATGCAAATGTGTGCATGATGGCATCAAGATTTAAGATTCAACGTAACCCTATATATGAAGAAGATCTTGTATGTGACAACTGCAAGAAGATATGCCACATCAAAGAAGATTGTACTACTGCTAGAAAGAAAAGTCACTATGAACGATCAAACGAAGGAAGATCATCATCTCACAAGTACGCTACCACGAGCATATGGTGCAAAAGTGAAGCAAGCGACTCAGAAGAAAAGATAGATCTCGTCAAGATGCAACTATATGCACAATGGAATTATCTAGCGAGGCACAGAATAATCCCCTTCTTGAAGAGAATGAATTCTCTTATGATGAATTATCTGATGCTTTCCATGATTTATTTACTGATTACAAGAAGGTTCTAGATAAGTATAAGCAAGCTAGAAAGGATATTCTATCCTATAAGCATGAGAATGAAAAGCTTACTTGCTTATTGAATGATGCTGAAAATACTCCTTCTTCTGATAATTCTACTGAGATTTCCACACTTAAGTCTAGATTGCATGAAGCACTTGATTGTATTGAGAAAAGCACTCAAGAAAATGCTAAATTTAAGGAGGAATTAGAATAAAAAAAGAAGAAGTATTCTATTGCTTCATGTAGAATTGATGCTCTTACTGCTAACTATAATGAGATCTGTGCTAACTCTAAAAAGTTAGAGATTAGACTGGAAAAGCAGGTAGCACAACCTATGACTCAGTCTAACACAAGACACATAGCACATCACAAAGTCACACATGTCAGATCATCTAGAAAGGAAACAAGCAAAGCTAAAGCGTCACACAACCATGCTTTCTATTACAAGCATCCACGTACATCATATCACACCGTTGCACGTTCTCATACTGCTGTACATAGCACTATTAATACTTTCTGTCATTATTGTGGTATGAATGGACATGTTTCTAATCATTGTCAGATTAGAAAACTAGTTGATATGAACTTATGCAAATGGGTTCCCAAAGCTAACAAATGTGGATCTAAGTATTGGATACCAAAGTCACTACTAAAATAACCCCTTTTAGCGACGTCAGAATACGTCGCTAAAAAAGGAAAATCTGTCGCTAATTTCTATTAGCGACATATTTAGCGACGAAAATTGGATGTCACGTATAGGCTTGTCGCAGATTACAATTTCGTCGTAGTTCGTCGCTATTTGCGACGTCACGTTTAGTGTCGCTAGACGTCGCAAAATTCGCGACAGATAGTGACGTAAGAATACGTCGCCACTATAGCGACGTAGAGCGACCACTTAGCGACGCCGTCAACTTTATATATGATTACATGGCATGGCAGCCACATCAGCATTTTAGCGACGCCTAGCGACAACTTTAGCGACGTCAGCTCTCAGGTTGGCGACGTATAGCGACGTGTACTTTTCGTCGTAGAACGTCGCAAATTTTATAAAAAAATTTAAAAAATATAATTGGTATTTTTGTTATACTGTGTGTGTGTTTACAGTGTATGTGAAGTGCTGTATTCGAACCATCGACAGTTTTGCTTACTGTTCTATGTTTTATCTTGGATAGAAAGAGCAACAGTTCATGGTGCACTTCTCAGAGCTTCCTCTTCACGTCCTTCACCTTCTTGGGATCCTTTACGACGTCCCGAGAAAGTGAAGGACGTGAAAATGAAGCTCTCAGAAGTACACCCTGAACTGTTGCTCTTTCTATCCAAGATAAAACATACAACAGTAATCGAAACTGTCGATAGTTTCGAACACTGCATTTCACATTCACTGTAAACACAGACACACATCATCACAAAAATACATATTATATTTTTTTAAATTTGGGCAGCACCTCCTTTGTATATCAGATCATCGCTTATAACCCAGCATAGGTATATTTGTCATCCCCGTCGCAGATATCATCACAATTAACAGTCTCCCATCATAACAGTCTATAACTAATAGATGAATAACAGTCTCCCATCATAACAGTCTACAACTAAATATCATACATGTACTCATTAAAAATACCAACAAATTAAATATCACAAACATATATGTCCAACAAACATACATGTCCAACAGAGTCAAATAATAATGAAAATCAGTATACAGAACGGTCAATGGGCCCATAGGGCCAATAAATACAAAGATGATAAAAAAATCTACTGGATCACTCAGGACCCCTGTCGCGCATCTGGGATAGCATGTACTCATACTGCTCCTGTGTGAGCTGCACCATAGGGGCAGTAGGAGGCAGTGCAATATCTGGAGTCGGCGCCGTCGATGGACCGGAAGGACGTATCTGCTTCAGCTCTCGCAGTCGCTCACCATGCGCAGCAAGGGTACTCACCATCCTCTGATTACTCTCCTCAAGCGAAGCCGATACCTGAGTGAGTGAGGCAGACGTGGTCATCTGCGAATGGTCCAGCTCATCCTATCTACGCTTTGTGTGCTGCGTAGACTCGGTGAGCGTGTGCAAGCTTACAGCTGTAGCCTGCTGCAGACTCATCAGCTCCTGTATACTGCGCTTGATCGTATCAAATCGTCCGGGGATCATCAGAGGGTCGGATCGTCGCTCTGCGGTAAGGTGATCAAAAATCTGCTGCTGCAACTCGCGACACAGCTTGTCAATCTGACGACGAATATCCTGAGCTCGTGACGATGCCTGCGAAGCCGGAGACTGCGCACTGACAGAGGGGGCCCGGGATGACTTCGAAGCCAAATACGCGCCGTAGGATCCCGTACTGTAGTACGTACCCTTTTGAAGTCCGCCAACGACGGTCATCCAGAGGTCGTCCGGCGATGGAGGTGTAGGCGGCTGGAAGGAAGTACCAGCCCCTCCCTCTGCTGGCGCACTAGCAGCAGCAGCCGCCTCCTCCTGTAGCCGAACAAACTCGGCCTAGAATATGTTTGCTAACGTGTAAGTGTTTGCTAAAGTCTATATTGATATCTATTTTCTTATTTTCTAAATTATAGTAAATTAATATAAAGAATAGAACGTACATATGCCTGCGTCGCCCTCTCGTCAATGAACTCCCTAGCCCTCCGATGGGTGACCAGGAAGACGGTCACCATGTTCGGGTCCTCACCCTTTTTTACCTGTTAAAATATATTATCTATTATTAGTATTAAACATTCTATCGAACTATATATAAATTAATGTTCGTCATAGGAAACGTACCAGACGACAAAAATGCTCCGTTATCGGAATGAAGCCACCACACCACTTGCCGGTGCTCGACTGCGCCACCTTAGTCTTGTCAGACCGCTCCTGGTACCTGGGCTCGCTGAATCTAGCCTTCATCGCAGTCTACTTCTTTTGCGTGATCCAACCATGGATCAGCTGTCCGGAGCGATCACGAGACTTCTGGTCGTGGATCACATCACGGATGAGCTTGCCTGCGACGGCAGAAAATTGGCCCTCGATCTTCGCCGCCCGGTGTGGTGGATAGAAATAGGTCCTCTACAAGAAGTAAAATAGAAAAGTTGTATAATATACACAAATGATTATTAAAATTTAAAAAAAAACAAAATTTTTACCTTGAAGTGGGCGAACCAAAAGGCCTTCCTATCTGCGGGAGCATCTGAGTAGTTAATCCAAGGCCCACCATAGTTCTGCCTCAGAAATACCCCCAGCTGTCTCTGTACTGCAGAAGGCCGATATCTATACAATAATAATTTTCATGAATATATATGTAGATATAATTATTTGAGAAATATATATTAATTAATTAACTTACTTCGTAGGCCCGTCCGTCCAAATCTTCATACGCGTCTCACCGGGGGAGCGCATGGAGGGTCGCTCTCACCTCCTGCCTGGGCAGGATCAGTCTGATCGCCGTCCTCCATATGTTCGGCATCGGCTCCCTCCATGGAGCCGTCGCGAGGAGGAATGCTGGACGCGGGATCAGGGATGCTGGACGCGGGATCAAGAATTCTGGATGCGGGATCAGGAACGCTGGACGACGAGGGAGGAGTCGCCAACCTGCTGTAACTGCCCTGTCCCGGTAATGGACCGGGAACAGAACGGTACAATAGCGTACTCAGAGATAAGAATGAGGGTACAGAATCTCCATCCCCAGCCCGTAGCTGACGGGACTGTCTAATATAAAATCCTCCGCGTCGTCCAGATGGTCTAGTCATACCTGATAATAACATATGACAATAAAACAAAAAAACATATTTATATGATAGACATCATAGATTTTTGAAAAATATCATAGTCACAGATAAAAGTGTCACTAAAGTGTCACAGAGTTATATGATAGAAGTGTCACTAAAGTGTGAAATATGATGATAAATCAAACGTACAGATTTAATCCTCTTCTGAAAATTCTTCTAGTTCGTTTAGCTCACCATCATCTTCTTCTTCTCCTTCTTCTTCTTCTTCTTCTTCTTCTTCTTCTTCTTCTTTTTCTTCCTCCTCTACATCTTCACTTTCATCTGTATCTTTCTCTTTAGATAATTCTGCTTCTTCTACACAATTAGATGTGTAATAAGGAACTTCCGTCGTGTCCACTTCTATAATATTTGTTACAAGAGGTAGTTCATCCTCTTGATAAGCTATATCGTCAACCTCAGAGGTATTTCTAGCTTTGGTCTTGCATACTGCCCACCAGTCCGACCTTATTGTTCCCCGTTTAGGATAACTTGTGAAGTACACGAGCTGAGCCTGACTTGATAGGACAAATGGTTCATAGGCTTGATATCGACGCCGATGGTTTATATCAACAAGATCGTGCTTGTCTACTTTCCAACCTTGACCTTCAATCGGATCGAACCAATCACACCTGAATAACACAATCTTAGCAGGCTCTATTCCATAACTATATGTCAGCTCCACGATCTCCCGTAGCACTCCATAGAAATCGTTGCCCGTATCAACATCTTTGTAGTTCGAAGATTTGATACACAAACAGCTGTTTTTGGTGGAGTCGAGATCCACAAATTTTCTCTGATCGGGCAAGTTGTTGACTTGAACCTAAACCCATTAACACAGTAGTTTGGCCATATTTTTGCAGCATAAATTGGTCACTTGGCTAGCGTTCTAATATACTCATTCTCAAGTCTTGCGTATGGACGATCGACCTAAATACCACGAAAGAAGCTATTAAGCTCATTCTCAATCAAGTGCATATACAGAAAGGTAATTACAGAGTTCTCAAGTCTTACATATGCACTCAACCATAATGAAAAATAATGCCTCATTTCTTGTTCTAGTTCTTCTTCTGTTATGTGTGGCCTACCTGACCTCACATCATCATTAAATATGCTGAAAACAACATCGTTCAATTAATGTAATAGTATAATAATCAACACTATTAAAATAATGTAGACGTATTAATTACTTACCCCTCCAGTTTCTCTACTTCCTCCTCGTCGCAGTTGAGTAATACATACACCTGAGCAGCCCTTAGCTCATTATCGTTCAGATATCTCTTCTTCATTTTACACGATGGCTTTCCTAGAGCATTGAATACCTTCAGTATTATATTATTACTTTTATGATCTCCGTCGTCGTTTCTGGAAGCTCTCGTTCTATTAGTTGCAACATGAGGCTTAAAATACATCGAACAAAAGTTTATAATCTCCTCGAGAAGGCTTCACAAATAGAACCTTCGACCCGTGCCTTATTTTTCACATTTCTTTTTAGGTGATTTAAATGTCGCTCGAACGGGTACATCCATCGATATTCGACGGGTCCACCAACACGTGCCTCATAGGATAGATGAATCGATAAATGCTCTATAGAGTCAAAAAATCCAGAAAGAAACACCCTCTCTAGCTTGCACAGTGTTACCGCAATGCCCTTCTCTTGCTTTTCTAGATGATCAACGAGAAATCTCTTAGAACAAAGATCCCTGAAGAATATGCTAAGCTCCGTCAATGGATCCCAAACTGCCTGCGGTAAGAATTCCCAAAATGCAATCAGAATTAACCTCTCCATGAATACGTGACAGTCGTGGCTTTTTATACCCGTCAATTTGTTTTCCTTCGGATCGACACATCTTCTCAGATTTGACATATATCCGTCTGGAAATTTTAGGCCCTGGATCCACCGACAAAGTCTCACTTTATCCTCCTTGTCCAGCGAGAAAATTGACTTCGGCAGGAACTATTTTCCATTCTACTCTATCAAATGCAACGCAGGGCGTTTGCATATTTCTTCTAAGTCCAACCTGGCCTTGGGATTGTCTTTCGTTTTTCCCTTTACGTCCATCACAGTATTAATTATTTTATCAAACACATTCTTCTCAATATGCATGACATCAAGATTATGTCTGATCAGATTGGTACTCCAGTATGGGAGATCCCAGAATATGCTCCTCTTTGTCCAGTTATGATCTCTACCAAATCTATCGCACTTGTACCCAGTTGTAGGATCTTCGATAGCACTTGGAAAATCTCTAACCTCCTTCCATATCGTGGCTCCGTACCACCTTGGCGGTGGATCATCCTTCTCTATAACGCCGACACGGAATGCATTCCTGTTCCTTCTGAACGGATGATCTTTTGGCAGAAATTGCCAATGACAATCAAAGAAGCAAGATTTTCCTCCGTGTTTCAAGCGGAAAGCCTTACTACGGTCCATACAATACGGACATGAGAGACGGCCATGAGTGCTCCATTCAGATAACATTCCATAGGCTGGAAAGTTGTTGATGGTCCACATAAGGGTTGCCTTCATCTGAAAATTCTGCTTCCTGGAAACATCGTACGTGTTAGCGCCTACTTCCCATAACTGATTCAATTCATCTATCAAAGGCTATAAGTACACATCAATGTTCCTCTTGGGATTGTTCGGACCAAAAATTATAACGGTTAGAAACATGTACTAGGTCTTCATGCACATCTAAGGCGGTAGGTTATATGGAGTGACAATCACAGGCCAGCACGAATACTGGGATCCCGAAAGACCAAAAGGAGTAAAACCGTCAGAAGATAGCCCCAACCTGACATTACGCGGATCTGAAGCAAAATCAGGATACACTCGATCAAAGTGCTTCCACGCTTCTCCATCGGATGGGTGATCCAACACTCCTTCAATCTGTTCTCGCAATGTGCCAACTCATATTTTCGGCCATCTTTTTCACCATAAATAATCTTTGCAACCGCGGCGTTAAAAGCAAGTAGTGCATTGAATCGGTCGGTCATCTTGCACCGGTAGACCTTCATGTACTAGTTGTCTTATAGCGATCAGCACCATAAAATCTGCACACATTTGCGTCCTTATCGTCTTTGTAGTACAGCATGCACCCATTGCGACAAGAATCGATTTTCTCGTATCCCATCCAGAGCGATCTCACCATCCTCTTAGACCGATAGAAGTCTTTAGGTAACTTAGCACCCGCCGGCAAGATCTCTATAATCAACTCCAACACTTGGTTATAGCATTCTTACGACATGTTAAAATCTGACTTAATGCTCAACAGTCTTGTAACCACCTCCAACGGTGAATGATCCTCACAACCAGGATACAATGGAGTCCTTGTATTCTCCAGCAACTCCATGAACTTTGCAGCATCGACATTCGGTGCCTCCTCAGCTGCATCATGAACGAAACTAGGCCCCGCAGCGTCGAAAACTATGTTCATGCACCCGTCATCGTATGTATGATTATCTGAAACAAAATTAGGTCCTGCATGCATATACGGCTCAACATAAGGCTCCGGCTCTAATGCTAAAGACACAAGTTCTCCGTGTGCGGTCCACTGATAGTAATTAGGCGTGAAACCCTTCGAGTACAAATGATATGTCACTTCCACTTCAGGATAATAATTTATGTTATGACATTTCACACACGCACACTTAATTTTGGTGCCGTCCATGTACTGAGGGAACGCCTTAGCAAACTGCAGGAACTGCTTTACTCCCGCTATGTATTCATCTCGCATACCACACATATCATCAGGACGATGATTGTATATCCATAAACGATTCCGCAAGTAGTAATTCATATCCATTTGGAAATAATTCTGCAAAGATGGACACACATTATCCAATAGGCATAAATTCGTATATTATGTCTTATTATGGGACACACATTAGTAGCGGACAGTTACTAATAACAATGATATGCAATCTAGGTCAAACTAGGTTGTACTAAGTCAAACAAAGTCAAACAAGGTCAAGCTAAGTCAAACAAAGTCAAGCAAGGTCAAACTAGGTCAAGGGTTGACCTATAGTTGACTTTGTCAACTCTTTGTCCAATCTAGGTCAGATGTTGACTCTACTTTGACTTTCAGTCAAAATAGTCAACCTTGGTCAAACAAGGTCAAATCTAAGTCAAATATCCTATTTATAGTCATTACCTACTAAGGTACCCTTTACCTTATCGCTATTGGTATCCCAATACCAATACCTTAAGTTGGAATCTCAATATCTTAGTCTAGGTAACTAATACCTTAACATCCACTTTACCTTAAGTTGGAATCTCAATATCCTAGTAATATCCTACCCTTAGGCTAGTAGATAACTCAGTCCCTTTGGCTAATAGATATTACTATCTACCTTAGGCTAGTATCTATCCACCGGCCTTAACATCATACCCATTACCTTAGAAAGGAGGGGATAATTGCTTAATTCATCCTCAAATGTAGGTTTATACTTTTTTTCATGTTCTAACATTTATCCACCTGTCTTAACATCATACCCATTACCTTATGCTAGTATCTATCCACCTGCCTTAACTCAATACCTTTTTTTTTCATGTTCTAACATTTATCCTCAAATGTACGAGACAAAAGAAAGGAGGGGATGATTGCTTAATTCATCAATTAGATTAAAAAAGGCATGATAGTTAGGCAGCTGTCATGACTTTGGTCGGTTATGTTAGTTATTTACTACATATAGTTGCTTCTTGAGTACATGGAATCCATTTTTATATTTTGCTTTAAATATAATTGGTTTATCTTCATATGGCGTGCTGTTACAAAGTTTTAAGCCATTACCCCACATATTTGAGCCCATAAATAATTGACACACTGGTGAAATATCAGTAGAGGTATTCCATCTTCATATCAGAAACCTAGCAGCTTAGTTAGTAAGTACTTACCATGTTCTCAACATCAGTGCTATGGAATTGGATCATAAGTACTAGACTTGATGATCCTCTTACCGCGATGCTAATTTTGCTACAGTTGATGACTTCTCAGATTTAGTATCACTTGATGGTACACAATAGCTTCATAGGTATTTAATAATCTTTGCTTTCATGTTTACCTGAGTAAACTTGAAACAAACTGTCCTATTGCATGGAAAATGGGCATTGAGGTATTTAATGTTGGACTGAATTTATATGAACTGTATGGACTGTTATGGGGTTTATATATATGTGGACTGATATAGTATGGGGGAATGGTTGAATTAAATAATAAGGAAAGTGATTGGGGGAGGGGCTAATAGCTCACTGCTCTGCAAACAGAATAGGGCAACAAGTGCCCTGCTACTGCTGCTGCATTCATAGAATGCAGGTGCTGTATTCTACAGCTAGCTGCTGCATTATATGCAGTCCCCTGTGGGGACTGCTGCTGCTGCCGAAGGATTACATGCTGCTGCCACAGGCAGCAACTCTCTCTCCTGTCTCACTCTCTCTAACACATTCTCAACAATAAATTTCACTCACAATCAACCATCAAAATATCTCGTGTCCGTGTCTGTGTCTAGATAGCTAGGGCTAGGGTTAGGGTTTACCTGAAGAGGGCGGCTCGGTCGAAGGATGGAGGTGACAAGGAGGGTGGCTTCGTCGGAGGAGGGAGGCGGCGAGGAGGGTGGCTTCGTCGGAGGAGGATAGCGGTGAGGAAGAAGACTTCGTCGGAAAAGGGAGGCTGATCGCCGGAGGGAGGGGTCAGCGGGCGAGCGGGGTCGCCGTGGGGAGAAGGAGAGGGTGTCGCCGGAGGGAGGGGTCGCCGGAGGGGAGGGTTCGTCGGGAGGAGAGGGGAGAGGGGGATCGAGCGGGAACAAAAAAAATTTGGGTGAAAAATTATGATTTCGATCGGGCCAGTAACCCTATATGAAATACGTCAGCGACGTATAAATTTTATGTCGCAATACGTCGCAATACAGCGACGTAAAAAAATATCCTTCGCAGAACGTCACCATTCAGCGACGTAATACACGCAACGTCGCTGAACGTCGCTACACAGCGACGGTCAGCGACGTTTAACACTAGGAGTCGCTATAATCAATTTTCGGTGACGGATTTTTCCGTCGTCGCTAATATACGTCGCTATTGTAGCAGATTTTAGTAGTGAGTCTTCACATAATATTTCAGGTGGGGCTACTTATTCTGAACCATAGAACCATGGAACGTATTGGTGATTGCAAAGCTACAAAGGTCATCTTCCATACAATTGCAGCAACATAAGTGTGGTCACTAGAACTACTTCGGTAACAAGCTTTATAAATAGTTTTTAATATCTAGCATGTTCTGACTGATGTCTTGCTTTAACTTTCATTGATATCTTTGAAATTGTTTATTGAGATAAAATCCTAGCATGACTAGCTATTTAGCTTAAAAGTTTAGTTCACACTAAATAGTCATTTACTCATCTTTTATTATTGTAACAGATTTGACTATGTATGCTCTTTACTATTAGTCTGTATTCTTGAAGCATGCATACCACTCTAGTCTATTGGAGCTTAATTTTTGGTTAATATGTTTTTGACTCTTCCTCATTAATATTCTTTAATGGTCATTTCTTACTGATTTGTCTTTAACATGGTATATTTACTTTGACCAGTATTTTGTGACTGTATGTTTAGCACAAGTCTTGTTAACCTTGTGCTTGCATAATATATTCACTATTGATTCTCATATTTTATTTTGATTAACTTCTTATGAATCAATTACATCTTTGTCTGATATATGAGTTAAGTTCTATACTACATTGAAAAATTGTTTCAAGCTAGTGCTTATCTCATAATCTAGCTATTGATTATTTTGAACAAATTTATGTTCTTCTCATTATTAGCTTCTTCCTCAAAGCCTCTTTTAATGATGTTTTTCTTGGCTTTTTGGATACATGACTCTTATTTAAATTATTTTTTTATCTTGATAAACCATACTTTGGGTATTTACTTCGTTTATATTTAGGGATTCTAGATTTTGATGTTATTTGATGATAGTGTATATATTCCTTTAAATCTAAGTTCTTAAGAGTAGAGATCAATTTGGGAATAAGCCGAAAGGGTCCTTCTGTCATACAGGTATAAATAGCCTAAAGCGACACGGTGTATTAGTCTTCGGACTACCGCAAGCTAGGAACCGGCCCCTACAGCTAACCCGAAGTGATCAATACTTTATAGGCTTAAGATTTATTAAGGTCTATTTGCAACTATCGTGTATTTCTGGATCCAAGGTACTGAACCCAGTCCCCCAGATTCCAGAATACATGAGTATATCTACGCCCTATATTTTGATTTACAAATATTTTATATTTTATTGTTACCCAATAATTTTGTAGCACATATGGATAAATGTAATTGATACATCTTAAACCGTATGTTACATTGTTCTAAGACTTCTTTTTAGTCCATAGAATATAATTTATTTCATATTGCACTAATTCTTCTTAAATCCTCGGTTTTTAAAGAAGAGATTTATTTTTGGTACAAGCCTACAAAGGGTCTGTCTGTCACCATGGCTACAGCCAAAGCGAAGCGATACTTAATTGTTCCCCGGTGAACTCCCATTAGCTGGGACAGTACCCCTACAGCTAATCCAAGATTAATCAACGATTTATAACCTAAAGATTTGTTGAGATCTAGTTGCAATTGTTATATGATGGATTTTGGATTTTAGCTTTGATGGACAACATTTTATTAAACAAAAGGTAACATATATTGATATTCCATAGGTTAATATTTGTCATCTTTTGATATATTCAATATTTCTATCTTTTGATATTCAGACTTTATGAACTTTTTACTACTCGTTGAATATTATGGTCTTTTGATTTTTCCTTTAGCTTGTGTAATATTCATGATATTAAGCTTTATATTATTACTTCTTAATCAAGTTATTTACTGTCTACAACAGTAACTCTTTGCGGGGGAGAAGTCGATGAATTTTTTCTTCTCAAAGCGTTTCTTCTCTTTAACCCTACGGTTATCTGATGGATACCGTGTGAGTCTATAAAAGGGAAGAAATGAACGTTGATAAAAAATCTAATATTTTGGAATTAGCTTCCTACTTTTGACAATATTCCTCTAATTTTTAAATTTTGTCGATACTATTTTTTTGGATATAGCCATGTGAAGGTGGAGTAATTAATTATTTCAAATCAATTATTGTCGCGCCTTGATCCAGGAAATCGCTCGTCCTCGCTAGATTTTACCCGAATCATCCTCATCGCTGGGGCGAGATGCCGCACGAGCCTGGAGTTACACTCGTGCAAGGCAAGATAAAAGTTCACATAAGATTATCTCAAATTGATAACATAAGCAGCAGAAGGCAAACAGAGTATACAACAAGAATCTCTTTTATTAATAATGAACTGAAGGTTACAAAGGCTTGAATAGCCCAACTGAATATGCCAACTGGCTACAATGCTCATGATCTCTCTAGCTCACAAAGGATTACATTGTTCCATACATTATGCCTCTTTATAGCCAACAAGTAGTCTTCAGCCGAACATCTCCATATTGCAAGTCCGAACGCCTATGCGGTAGCTCTTCTTGCACACTAAGGACTCCATGCCTCGACATATCCAAGCCAAGCCCTGTCCCGAGCCGAACATAACCTGAATCTGCACAAGCAAACTAGTGTGCCAAGCCCCACTCGCACCTAACCGGCACTAAGTATATTTAGTAAAACATGTAACATTATTTGGTGATCTTTCTATATAGACTTAGGATCAGTTTCATGGCAATATTCAAGCATAACAACTTAATATAACTATGTCCAACATCGTGTTCCTGTAGCATATACAGTTAGACATAATCTGAACATAAACATAGTGATCGTGCTCATCTCCGTTCCATTTTGCCTAGCCTACAATGGTTAGAACTTTATATAACTAATTATACAATTCATGAAACCAACCAACCATACTTAGACATATGCATAAGGGTGGCAGGCCCTGCGCCTGCATCCAACTCTAATCTCAGCCCACCGGCCCTATCTATATGAAGGTCACGGTGTTTCGTACCGTATTGACTTGGTATCCTTATGTGTAAGCCTATGATGACTTCAATACGGGTTGCTAGCCCAGTGTCTGAAGGATCCCAAACTTACTGATATCATAGCTTATCACAACACTGGCCGGTCGTAACCCGTCCTAATGATGTGCACCATAAATACCATACATAATTTCCTCCTAGACCGAACGGTCCCGGTGCCTCGGTCATAACTGTCTGAGGGAAGCCGTACCCGTACAGGGGCCATCAGAGTCCATTGACCATGCAATACGCACAATAACAAACAAGTCATATCATTTCCATCAATCTCACATTCCATAAACATATTTACGTACCATAAACATATTCCGTTATTTCTATCTCAAGTTCCGTCGGCATTATGCCCCAACACATCCGTATTTCTACACGACGCCCAACGGCTTAGACTTCTCATACTTATACTCGACGTGTTCCATTCATAAGTTGTTCACATAATAGCAGTTTTGTAGTTACTTAGTCATTTCGTAGTTTCCGTGCACGAGGGCACGCTTAGTGCCATAATCGAAATTCTAAACCTAGTGTTCAATGTTCTCGGAGTCGTGCACATGATGCACATCTCGATATTGTCTTTCAATGTTCTACCATCACCGCCCTACCGCGACCCGTACACTTCATGCACGTCGCTTCAATTGTTCAATGTTCTATCTTAATGTTCGACACATACTAAATCCTTTAACCGTTCGAGCCACGCTCGTTAACTTGATAACAACTTACACATACAAGGATACATTTTATTAGACGTGAAGGAATAGGAAGAGAGAGTCAAGAACCCACCCACCTTAAGCCGATAAGCCTTGTCGTTTCAGTCGAGCTGATGCGGCTCAATTCCATAACTTGGTTGCACGACCAACTCTCCTAACTTAGCCATTTCGTTAAACTATTCGACTGATTCGACCTACCATGCCCATGCCATAATTCGTTGCAAGGCAACGATTTGGTTTCGTGGATACTTTACTTAATAAGGCAAAATGCTGACCTTTTATCGTCCAACGTAAAAGCATAGCCTGCAGACCAGATCAACCAAAGTCAATACCTTGCTCAAACCGAACTTATGCTTTGTATCGATTTGCATCGATATTTCTTTCGGTCAACGCAACTCTTTGAGTCAACGACTCATCATATTGTACCGTACGGAGCTGGATATTATAAAATATACCACTCAAAACAAGGTTCGTCCTTGAACCGAAACCAACACTTAAATCCAAGTGTTCCGTTAGATCGTTTCACGATCTCGTGCCACTACTGTTTGGATCATACAGCTTAGTTTGGATCATACAACTTAGTTTGGATCATACACATATTTTAGGCGTCCCCCAATATATGCATTTTAGCCAAGCTCAGTTGTAGGATATCGGAACAAAGCTAATATGCTCAACTTAAATCCTCAAGCACCAATCATTCCGTACTCGACTTAGTCAAATCTTAGCGCATATTTCTAGAATCCTGCGTGCAAACATCCTCGCTTATAACTTGATTCAAAACCATAACTTTGATCTCATAAGTTTTTTGACGACCATCTAACGCATGCATTGCATTAAGTCATTGCACTTCCGATCACAACAATTCTCCACAATGCCTATTCGTCCAACCGTTTTCTATCTCTCACATAACTCAAGTCTTTCATCTAGTCGTTCATAACATTTGGCTTTAACGACATGGACTAAGTCCAATATGTCAAAACTTTTCTTGCCTACTATCTGTACTACACATCGCATGCAATTATTCCAACATGATCCATGTTCTCGAACTATCTACACATCGCATCTGGGACTACCCCCGCTAGGTAACTTATCCAGACATCATACTTAATCTCTCCCGATACAAGAGGCCAACTTGAGTCTACGATGCTCAAAGGCAACAATCTTTTCGACCCAAGTCTCTTACGATACGCCCATCTCCAATTCTTGATCGAATAGGAATTCTTTTACTCAATTTTTGAATCAATTTCGACTAGTTCGTTTCATAATATCGATCGTGCGCTCAAACACACATAGCCTAACCGTTACTCAAATCGATCTACGATACAACTCTTGGGGTCATTCTACTATTCGTCACTCTCGTACATTGTAGAATTCTTGCAATCACCATACCGCATCACTATGCTAAGTTCATCCCTCAACATCCATTTGATTATCGACCAACCAAGTCTATTTACGTACTTATCCGATCGATCATAAATTTCCTTTTCTAACCATATCATTCTAGTTGAAGGCTACTCGCTAACTTATGAAACACGATACCCACTCGCTTAGACTCATCCTCAAGATGCACTACATAATCCTTCATCCTTGACGAAATTTCTTATGCGACTTTATTGGGTCATCCTATGGGACTTCAAGATTCACTTGATTTTGCGGTCGAGTCTTCTAGGGTCATCCATCCCGAAACTACGCTCGATAATTGAAGATCATCAACGAGGGACAGTTACTATGAACCATGTTATATCCTATCGCGGAGCTAAATCAATTCCTGACAATTCCTATGAGACTTCATCCGATCCGACATAATTTACCAATCCACAATTTATCTACCCCCGCACAACTGATGTGCCATTACTACTCGAATCACTTACGCACTACCGTTAACAATATCGCAACCAAGCAATATTTGTTTGCCTCAGTACGAGTCTATCTACTCACGGTCAATATCTGACACACTCTATGCTTATCGTAACAATCCTCAAATTTACCTTCGCATCAAACCACAAGTCTAAATCCAATTTGCCACGCCTTGCAAGTTCAATCCTCCCCGCTGGATGAATCACCATACCAGCGCTCACGTGGAATGATCGTCTTAATTCGACATGACGCATGTGCAAGGTTGGTGTTGCGCTCGCACAAGACAAGAATGTCAACGTAGTGGTTATCCACGAAGCAATCCAGACACTTTCGTTTTCATCCAAGTAACATCCATCCACTCTTAAATTTTTTCGACATTTTTCCACGGTTATCATCCAAACCTATATCAACTTAACTTGTATCTCATTCATCCAACAATATTGCTCAACAAAATTTTCGTTCATTCGATCAGAGTATCCCCGAGTTATTGTATATCGTCTTTGATACGCCTCAATACCATCGTCGATATGCATAACTTAAACATCTTCCTCTCTCATAAGCTCCAATTCGTTGCAATCACTGCCATTATCTGTACTCGAATACGAATCAAGTCTTGCACACATCAAGATCCAGTTAGTTGTAGCTAACTACCATCATCATGACACAATTTCTAATTTACATATCCATTCTCATATTCCTAATTCGTACTTACAAATCGTTCTACCGACTCATCGTACTAACTCAAATGCGTTCGCACGATTTCTTCGTACCTACTCAACTCATTCCGAATAAGTCTTCGTACTAACTCAATGCTAATTCGACCGAGTCAACTATTTCCTCAATGCAACATTCCCTCGCTATGCTCAGCCTATCGTTCGACTTATACTTAACGAATCCGCGTCCGATGTATCATCCATGGATACGACTCTGTGTATAATCGTTCAACTTAAATCATCAAAGCATACTTGCATCGACTTCTATCAAGTCATTCCCACTCGAGTCTCGGTACTACTCCGCCCGTTGAGGACAAACATATCATAACAACACAATCGTCTCGATGCAATCTATTGCAAGTCACCAAACGGCTTAATCTGGCTATCACTAAGTGGTATTGCATATACCACTCAGAAATCGAACCTATCGTTATCGATACAATATTTCGCTACACTGATCGCACATGTGGTATTGCATATACCACTCGAAATCGAGTCACTACTCGACATTATACTCTGCATAGGTCCGACATCTATTTCTAGTTAACTATCCCGTGGCGATCTTTTCGATCCCACCTCTAGCGTTCCTCTTACTTGAGTTGGCACCACAACTGGACCAACATGATAGCCTTTCATCCAAGTTTGACATTAATTCAAATCTAACCATACCTTGGCAATCATATCGATCACACACGTAATATTCTCGTATTCAAAGCTCAACGCGACGTACGGCCAACATACACGTTCGCCTACTCAAACTTGACTTAGCGACCAACTCGACTCGTTCAAATCGCATCCGCGATCTTCCAATCTCACATGTTACAACTCGTGCAATAATTTATTTTCTGTACTTAAGGCCATTACTCAATCTCTTTTAACATATCGCTATCCATCCGCATAGCCATAAAACATGTATTATACCATGCCGACTCGTTGCACCGATGCAACGAACGATTTACAACTTGCTGCACTCTGTGCAACCAACAATACATAACCATTCGTATAGCCACATAACACGCATCGCCTCATATATCGACTTATTGCACTTTGTGCAACCAACAACACATATCTCTTCGCACTTCGTCCAACCAACAATACGTATCTCTTTGTACTTCATGCAACCAACATCACCATATTCGTTGCACTTCGTGCAACCAACGACTCGCAACATTGTTACACTTCGGAAAACCAATATTTCATAACTCGTTGTACTTCATGCAACCAACATTCTCCGATGGCACTCGGAGATAGCGTGACAGTCACGAGATACTTCTGGCAGACATACGTACTTAATATAGACTTATTGTATAGAACATCCAATGTAGCATAGAGCAGATCCATGAGCCATGCGGTTGCGGAAACAACTTAGAGTCAACTGATTTCGATAGCGAAGCAATTGAGGATCAAAGAGATTCATTCATGGTCCAGAGGACGGAAATACTCTGATACCAACTTGTCACGTCCCGATCCGGGAAATCGCTCGTCCTCGCTACATTTCACCCGAATCATCATCCTCGCTGGGGTGTGATGCCGCACAAGCTTGGAGTTGCGCTCGTGTATGGCAAGATAACAGGTTCACATAATATTATCTCAAATTGATAACATAAGCAGCGGAAGAAAAACAGAGTATACAACAAGAATCTCTTTTATTAATAATAAACTGAAGGTTACAAAGGCTTGAATAGCCCAACTGAATATGCCAACTGGGTACAACGCTCATTATCGCTCTAGCTCACAAAGGATTACATTGTTCTATACATTATGCCTCTTTATAGCCAACAAGTAGGCTTTGACCGAACATCTCCATATTGAAAGTCCGAACGCCTATGCGGTAGCTCCTCTTGCACGCTAAGGACTCCATGCCTCGGCACGTCCAAGCCAAGCCCCGCTCCGAGCTGAACATAACCTTAATCTACACAAGCAAACTAGTGGGGGATTAGTGCTTTCGTCCTCGCTGTACTGATCAAGACCCACTCGCATCTAACCAACACTAAGTATATTTAGTGAAACATGCAACATTATTTAGTGATCTTTCTATTTAGACTTAGGATCAGTTTCATGGCAATATTCAAGCATAACAACTTAATATAACTGTGTCCAACATCGTGTTCCTGCAGCAGATACAGTTAGACATAATCTGAACATAAACATAGTGATCGTGCTCATCTCCGTCCTATTTTCCCTAGGCTGTAATGGTTATAACTTTACATAACCAATCATACAATTCACGAAACCAACCAACCATACTTAGACATATGCATAAGGGTGGCAGGCCCTGCGCTTGTACCCAACTCTAATCTCAATCCACCGGCCCTATCTATATGAAGGTCACGGTGTTTCGCACCGTAATGGACTTGGCACCCTTATGTGTAAGCCTATGGTCACTTCAATACGGGTTGCTAGCCCAGTATCTGAAGGATCCCAAACTTACTGATATCATAGCTTATCACAACACTGGCCGGTCCAAATCTGTTATAATGATGTGCACCATAAATACCATACATAATTTTCTCCTAGGCCGAACGGTCCCGGTGCCCCGATCGTAACCGTCTGAGGGAAGCCGCACCCGTGCACGGGCCATCCGAGTCCATTGACAATGCAATACGCGCCATAGCAAACAAGACATATCATTCCCATTAATCTCGTATTCCATAAACATATTCATGCATATGAGCACCCTGAATTTCGGGTTGATTTTTTTTTAATTTTTCTGATTGATTTAGTTTTAATAAATAATTTATTCTGTTATTTATCTTTAAGTGTACTTTCCCGTGCCATTGAAATTTGGAGTGTCAGGGATGTTCAACTCTGGAAACCTTCTTCACAAGTTTTGTAGTGGACATGATTACCTTCATGATGGTATATAGTGTCCCATCCAAACTTGTTCCCTTGTAATCTTTTTGCTTCGCAGAACTTCGGGTCGATTTAGACTATTTGATTATTAATTATTTTTTCCACTCTTTTCCTTGATCATTTTTAGCACATTATCGTGACTTTTAATTTGAGAGCACAAGACCAGTTATTTTCTTGAAACCAACTCATCATGCATGATCTACTCGAGACACTCTTCACCCTTGACCTTCGTGTCCCACTCATACATGCCATTTTGTGCTCCAATTGCTTCGCACAACTTTCCTGACACGTGACCCGATTTTATTTCACCCCACGGTGTCACAGTTATTTTCCAATTTAATTTGTGGGTACCGTGTCGACCAAAACCTGTCCGCCCCAAATATGGACATGGCCTACATTGAGCCTACTACCCGCACGACACTTGTGTCCCATTTATTGGAATCCCCATGTGCTACTTATTTACTCATGATCATCAACACCTATTCTTTATTCGATTATTTTGCCATGTCGGATTTAGACCCAATTCGGCTCCACCAAGTACAGCCAGCTTCGTGTTACTCTCCATCGCCATCACCCTCAGCCTCATTACCCTTGAAAAATATTGAGTACTCATCCTACATATTTGGATATTTATTAGAAATTTCGCTTATTAAAATCCCCATAGGAATGGCCAATTTTTTTCCTACAATTAATCCTGGCCTTTGATTCTCCTAATAAAATCCTCACCATTAATTACCCAACATCCCCAACACCCACACACAGCCGGCCCTAACTCCCATGTTACTTTCTCTCCCTCTTATTTCAATTATTGCTCTTTTTCTCTCTTTCTAAACATTTTTGTTAACACAACACCAACAGCAGTAACAAACATCAACACCACCATTGCACTCGGCCACCCAACCTCCTCCCCGGCCGAGCGCCGCCGGCCATCGCCCCGACGAGCTCGGCCCTGGCCGCCGGCCACCCACCAGGCTGAGCCTCCTCCTTCTTCCTCCTCTTCTTCAAACACCAACACCAATCAACATCTCCACCACCACATCAACTATCAACACCACCATCACACCATCAACCTCTATTCAACCCGAGCTACCACCACCTTCAACCGCGAGCTCCCACCATCGCTGGCCTGGCTGAGCATGGCCGCACCGCGCCGCACACCACCATACGCGCTGAACAGCAGCAGCGCTGAACAGCAGCTGCGGCAGAAGATGGCCGCACGCGCGCGCGTACAACGCTGGTCGTCGCCGCGTCGGTCTCCGTGGCTACGGCGACCCCCCTGCGGGTGTGCCCCACTCCGACGAGTTCTCCCCTGGTGGCCACCATCCTCCGGGATGCGCCGTCGAGACGATTCGTGCGTTTCGTACGAAGTTCCGTCGTGACGCGCGCAAAACCAAGTCCATTTTGGCGCTCCGTTGCAGCGACTTCGTGCACGTTTTTCCGGGAATGTGATCGTTGGATCGGCGATTTCTTTGCTCCGTCACAATCTTGGTATATCCACCTTCACTCCTGTCAATTTTCATCCGTTGATTTTATCGTTTGATACATCAGAACCGGCCACCAAGTTGACCGTTTAAATTGTATTAATTTTGGACAGTTTCGTGGGGTCAACTTCGTCAGCTTGTACCTCCTCCACCGTAGATCCGTTTGGCGAGCTACTAGTTCCTGTACGAAGCTGGTATAACCCTCTTACTACCCCTCCAGTTTCGTTTCATTGTGAGCTTGTTTGATTGGTTGAATTCGACGCCAAAGTTGGTCGTCCGAATTCGTAATTTCCAACTTGTAAAATTCCATTTTTGAACACGGGACTCCAGATTTCATTTTCGACACCACCAGTAGACTCGTGGCGTCGTTCTGGCATATTTTCATATAAAATTTGTTAGATTTGGAGGACGTGGGCCCTGGCATGTTTTTCGGTGCAAAGTGGGTCCCATAGTCCGGGTCAACGGAACTTTTTGACGTCGGCTCATCGGAATCCCATTCCGGATATACCGTTGAGTTCGTATCTTCATTCTGGACTCGTTGACATATAATTTGCTAGATTTTGGTGGACATTGGATCCGGCACGTATTTCGGTGCAAGTCGGATACCAATATCCGGGTCAACGGGTCATTTTGACGCCGGCTCATCGGAATCTAATTTCGGATATACCGTTGAGTTCGTATCATCATTCTGGACTCGTTGACATATAATTTTCTAGATTTTGGTGGACATTGGATCCGGCACGCATTTCGGTGCAAGTCGGATACCAATATCCGGGTCAACGGGTCATTTTGAGATCGGCTCATCGGGATCCAATTCCGGATATACCGTTGAGTTCGTATCATCTTTCTGGACTCGTTGACATGTAGTTTGCTGAGTTTTGAGAATGATGGCTCCGGCACGCATTTTCGTGCAAACCGGAATTCCAAGTTCTGGTCAACGGACCAAATTGAGATCGGGTCAACGGAATCCAATTTCGGATATACCGTTGGATTCGTATCGTCATTCTGGTTTCGTGGACATATAAATTGTTATATTTTATAGACTTATTTTCTTGCACATTTTTCGGTGCAAAACGGCTCCGACACGGACACCGTTTTGACCCGAAATTACCTTTTTGCCCTTGTGTCCAAATCGGACCGATAGGTAGGCTATCCTAGCTAATTTGACTATTCTGGACACGTCGGCGATGTTTATTTCATCATCTGACAATGTTTGTTGATAATTTCTCTGAGTTTAACCTTTTTATAATTAATTAATAATTAATTCTTATAATGTTTGTATTTTGGGATTAGTACAACGAAATTGAGCTCAGTCAATTCCAGTGATCTCATATCGCTAAAATTGACAAGATGGACACGTGGATCACTATAATAAGATTATCAACTTTACCGTTGATCATCTCATCTCGATTTGCGTGTCGTAAGTTTCGACGTACGAATAACGAAGTACACTTTATATCTTTAATAATTAGACTAGAATTGACCCTGTTTGACCAGAGTTGACCAGTTGACCAAAAGTCAACTGTAAGTCAACACTTGACCTAGTTTGACTAGATTGTTGACCGGAGTTGACCTAGAGTCAATTTGACTTAGAAGAACCTAGGATGATATAGATTGCTTGTAGAGATTCTTTTATTACAACTTGAACACCTTGTAACCTGTGTTGCTTTAAATAGGACTCTGTGGCTTCAGTTGGACCCCTATACCTATCAGCTGTTCAGGTTATCAGGCGAGTACATTCTCTGATCATTTCATATCTTGTTTGGGATTATATTTCCTGCTTTAGATTACTTTACATGATGCTGACACGTTGGAAACACGGATTAGTACTATATGGATCTTGTTGTGCGATATTATCCCCTTAGCGGATACATCGGGTATTCGTGTTCGTGTACTTTATCGTGAGCATCGTGTACTCCTTGTATTCGTGACATTCGTGTACAAATCGTGTGAAATCGTGTATATTCATGTATTCACATGATCTCGTGTGCGACTATACTTCGTGTGCAATAACATATCTTAGCTAGATCCTTGTGTATTGATTGGGGCGGGGGAGTAGAAGTGGTTATATAATCAATCTAGTAGATTACTCGTGTACAAACTCTGTAGATTACTCGTATACAACATCGTGCCATTTACATAACCATCTTGTGCTCTGAATCACTCGTCACTGATAGTTCTCTATATATTGTAGCTATTTACTTACAGTTTCTCTCTTTTACATCATGTTGTTCTTTAGTTTCCTGTATCTTACTCTCTAGCATGTTTATATTTTCTATCCTGTTATGATTTGTTGAGATGTACTGTACTCGCTCCTATCCTGACTGGACCTGTTGATAAATTTTACAGATAGCTTGGAGGTTATTGCTAGCCTAGAGGAGACACAGTAGAGGTCGGAGTAGATACCTAGAGTTTCTTCTTTTATTTTCAGTTGTCTTGTGTTGTATTATGGATCACTGTATTTGAGCTTTGAGATATATTTCTGGGTTTGTGTATCTTAGGCACTTAGACTTCTGGATTGTATCTCTGTGATTTTCGTTCTTTTTTATCTATCTTTTATCATGCTCTACCTTAGATGTGATTGAGACTGTATCTGCTATGTCACCCCCATTCGGGGAGTATAAACTGTTTAGCCTTATACTGTTAGATGCATGAGACCTAGGACAGCGTTCTACCGCCGACACTGCGGTGTAGGCTGGACGTACCCACGTCTCGCGCCCTAACCCTAGGGTGCGGGTCGTGACAATGTAACATAAACATATTCAGTTATCTCTAACTCAAGTTCCGTCGACATTATGCCCCAACACATTCGTATTGCTACACGACGCCCAATGGCTTAGACTTCTCATACTTACACTCGACGCTTTCCATTAATAAGTTGTTCACATAATAGCAGTTCCGTAGTTACTTAGTCATTTCGTAGTTTTCGTGCACGAGGGCACGCTTAGCGCCATAATCGATATTCTAAACCTAGTGTTCAATGTTCTCGGAGTCGTGCACGTGATGCACATCTCGATATTGTCTTTCAATGTTCTACCATCACCGCCCTACCGCGACCCGTACACTTGATGCACGTTGCTTTAATTGTTCAATGTTCTATCTTAATGTTTGACACATACTAAGTCCTTCAACCGTTCGATCCACGCTCGCTAACTTGATAAAAACTTACGCATACAAGGATACATTTTATTAGACGTGAAGGAATAGGAAGAGAGAGTCAAGAACCCGCCCACCTTAAGCTGATACGCCTCGTCATTTCCGTCGAGCTGATGTGGCTCGATTCCATAACTTGGTTGCACGACCAACTCTCCTGACTTAGCCATTCCGTTGAACTATTCAACTTATTCGGCCTACCATGCCCATGCCACAATCCGTTGCAAGGCGATGATTTGGTTTTGCGGACAATTTACTGAATAAGGCAAAATGCCGACCTTTTATCGTCCAACGTAAAAGGATAGCTGTAGGGCCTAAAAATCGAGTTACGCCATGAATTTACTACTTGGCAATTAAGTTGCGCCCCAAAAATAAAGTTGTGCCACTGATACGAAGCTCAAAGATTAAACTGCGCCACTGACCAGGTTGCGTCAAATATCAGACTGCGCCCAGTCATATTGCGCCAAAGTCTACGTGGCGTCTAACATTTAATTGCCATCATTGCCTGACAACACTGACAACTGACAGCACAGTAAACGAAGGAAATCTCTTCGAATCCTTCAAAATGTGCCTCTCGAGGAGATTAAATGGACAGCTGTCCTGCACATCTTGTGAGTTGCGCCTAGGCACAATCTAAACAAATTTCTTAGTTGCACCTAGGCGCAATCTGAACGACTTCTTCTTAAAAGTTGCCACGTGCCTATGCATTAAGTTGTGCCTAGGCGCAACCCAATCAGGCGCAGTTTAACTTGTTGACTGAAGCTCACACAACTTGATAAAGTTGAGACAACTTTTATTTTCTAAAGCTGGATGACATGGCGCACATGCCACTAATCTTTCAAAACGTGTCCACTATTCTGTACACGACCACGCGCATCTCAATCATATGATACCACGCGTCTAAATACAGTTAGTGCATGATTGATTAATTGAATGGAAGTTGCCACAACATAAGTTTGGCACAACCCAATATGGCGCAATCCAACCTTGCGCACATCAAAATAACTGCTAAAACAGTTATTTCCAGAACTCTATAAGTAGAGTTTCCAATCATTGTTGAAGGATCAATCACAGAGATCAATTACTCCTGCAAAATTGCTGCTACATTCTCCAGAGGCTCTAGTCTTCAAGTTCACATAGTCTAAGGGATAAAGTAATCATCTTCTGATCAGATTTCTACAGTTGTACTTCCCCAGAAATCATTGTATTTTGTACTCTTTTCTAAGTTTGTTATAAAAACTTTTTGTTTTTGCAAACAAAATGGTGACTCTGCTGGAGACGACTTTCTCCTCCGATGAGAAGGTGACAACTCAATGTGATGCTGCGTCGATCGGCAAGATACAAAAGACTCTGGTTGTTTAAATCAACCAGACAGCCTATGAAGATATGATTAACAAGAAGAGCAACAAGCACACTGTGGCTATCGACAAGAACAAAACTGTGTGGACTCCTAAGTCTTCTACAGTTGCTATTGCTTAGGCGCAACCTGCTTCTGTTGCCCAGGCGTAATCTGTCTCTGTGGCTCCGACGTAGTCTATTTCTACTACCTGCGCACAGCCCACTCTTCATGTTCCTGTTGCCCACGCGCAACTTAATCTCACTACTGCCCGTGCGCAGTCCACTCTCACTGCGGCCCGTGCGCAGTCCACTCTCACTGCTGCCCGTACATAGTCCACTACTTTCTTTGCTGCCAAGGCACAATCTTTTCAAACTATTGCTAAGGCGCAGTCTACCCATGTTGCTACCAAGGCGCAACCAGTAGCCTATATTGCTAGGGTGCAACCTGTAACCCATAGCACTGTGGCGCAACCCAAGCAATCAGTTGTTCAGGCACAGTCTGCTGCTCTGGCGCAACCTAAGGGGACTAGTCTTTTGGCTATTTCTTCTTTCAATTCTCCTGTTCTGAACTTGGAGAAACAATGTTCTAGTGCCAAAACTAGACAGAACAAAGGGAAGGCTCCTTTGACATTTCCTCAACTGGCACAACCTGTGCCTAAAGTGGTCCCATAACAAAAGAGAGGGAAATGCTTCTTAGCTAACCCTCTACAAAATAAAGGAAAGTACCCTTTGGTCTTTTCTCAAACTTCCCTGGTCTATAACTCAGAGGAAGACATATCAGATTCCTTTCCTTTAAACAGAGGTCTTCAGATCTCTGCTATGGGAAAGAACACTGATCAAAGAGGCATCTTGTCTACCCCTATGTGGTCTGGTCAAGATCTTCCAACCTTACAAATTTGAAGATCCAAGCAAGGAAAATTGAAATTATCTCAAACAGAAGCACCTAGAGCAGAATTTTTTGATTTACGCACTTATCTCAATAGGCATCAATCAGTATCAACTTTGGTGAAATGTAAGAACCCTATGCCAAAGGCCAATCTATACCCGAAACCAAAGTTTGAAAAGAAAGACCCAACCACTTATGCTAATGAGTTAAGTACATCTTTGTATACTCAGGGAACTAAACATCTGAAGAATAGGAGACATGTTCCTAACATCATTAAGGAATATGTTCCTCCGACTTCTTCTCGTCCTATAGTGGTAACTGATCTCCGGGAACGTCTTACGCAAAGACGAGAGATCGCTGGGATGTCTCCTTCACCTCTAAATCACTCTTCAGATCGCTACTGCCTTCATGAAGTAGTCATCAAGTGTTGTTGCCAATCAGCTAATCGATCTGTCTTCGATCGTCTAAACTATACTTCAACTCCTGAAGCTATGACAAGAGATGAAGTCGAGCTATTATATGCTTCTGTCAACATAACTTCCTAAGGCACTGGGGATAGAAAACGTCCAAGACGTAATACGTCCCATAATCCCAGTCAGCAATACCTAGATCGGATTCATGCATCCAGTGAAGGGGTCTTTCAATACACTAGATCAAAAAATCGAAATTTGAACCAAGGTGTCTTTAATTAATAAGATCTCCTCATCGCTCACATGGGAGAAGACTATTTATCTGAGTTTGATGCAGATAGTGAAAGTTCTGAACAAACTATCTCGTCAATAGCAGCAAGAGAAATGACAACATATACCATTACAGAAGATCAAGATGCTTCTAGTTCAGCCAATCAAGAACAACGAATTGCTGCACTAGAGGACAAATTGAAGACCATGGCAGAGATGGTCGCAAGTATGCACACTATAATCATGGCTCAACATGCAGTACCACCGGTTATAAACCCTACACAAATCCAAAGATTATAGCATCTTCTGTACCTGTTAATATTAGTCTGGGGGTACCACCACCTTAGGTTGCTTCTGTACCAAATTAAGCTGATCCCAGTCAGTCTGGTGCTAGGGGTAGTAATTATCACGCTGTTCCTCCTCCTAACAATTCTAACCAGCCTATCAATTCCCAAACATCAGAGGATGCTAATGAGGCTGTGAAACTCCTGCGCACTCAGTTTGAGGCCTTCAAGCAGAAGGATGGCCTACAAAGACTTGGCATAAAATAACCATATCCTACAGAATGGAAGGAGGTTCCATTCCCTAATAAATACAAGCTTCCAACCATTATGTTGTTTGACGGCAGCACTTCTCCAAGTCAATACATCAATCATTTTGAAGTGCTGATTGACCAATTACAGCCAAATGATGCTCTCCTTACCAGAGTGTTCGTCGGTTGTTTAGCCGGCGCATCATACGACTGGTATCGTAGTTTGCCAGATAGCTGCATAACTTCTTTTGCTGGTTTCAAGCAAATGTTCTTGCAACAATTTTATGAGGGAGTCAATGACATGACAATGTCTGCCCCCATTAAGATCAAACAAAGACACAATAAATCCACAAAGAGTTTCATTGAAAGATTCCATCGAGAGGTACTTAAAATACCTTTAGGAACTCCATCTGCTGTAACAATAGACACATGCAAATCAAACTTTTTGCTTATTATCAGTATGTGGACGGGATCTACACAATTCCAGGATTGGCCTTCTTTCATTGTGAATGCCAAGGCGGCAGAGGTCAGTACTGAAAAGTTCAAACAGTTAGGAGTTCAAATGACTCATCCTAACCAAGATGAACATTCTACACCCGAAGGTAGTAATTGCCAGAATAACCGCAAGGGTAAAGAAACATTGGCCATTAATCTCAAAGGCAAAGAGTCATTAGCTGTGAATGTTGCTCAGACAGCACCCACTCCATCAGCACCACCACAGAAGACACCTCGTCCGAAAGAAGAGTATTCTTTTAATGAAGATGATACTTTAAGCTTCTTCGATTGCTTGATCAAAAGCAATAAGTTTCAACTGCCAAAGGAAAATCGGTCAGAA
Organism: Iris pallida; assembly: GCA_029216955.1. Lineage (NCBI taxonomy): Eukaryota > Viridiplantae > Streptophyta > Magnoliopsida > Asparagales > Iridaceae > Iris > Iris pallida. The sequence goes on from JANAVB010030219.1 coordinate 10,150,587, forward strand.
GAAGTAGGTAAAACCGATCACCCTAAATACTGTGTTTATCACAGATTTATAGGGCATCCAATCAGAGCATGCTACGTGCTTAAAGGCAAAGTCCAGGAGATGGTCAACTCTGGAGCAATTACTCTTCAGAAGGATGAAAAGACAGTGACTACTAATGTGGTTTCTCTATAATTTGGTGATTTTCCACCACAACTTGTGTAAGATGGTGTTGTCCCCATTCCAAGGACTACTCTCGAGATCATGAATCTTCCACCTCCTCAAAATGAAGGTCTTATTCCACTATCAACTGGCAGAGGAGAGATTATGTGGATTCACCCAGATCTGGTGGCAGATTTTGAAACGCCTTCCTTTTTTGAGCAAAAAAAGCATTCCAAATATTAATCTAAGAACTGCAACATGGTATCCTTTGAACCAGTAGCAGAAGAAGAAATTCTAATTGGCACTAGATCTGGGAAACCCTATCTTCGAAAATATTCCAAAAATTAAGAGAATTCTGTCCCATCTCCTGATGTTCCTTTTACATCATCTACTCTTGCTGAAAATATACCATCTACATCCCTGCCGGTGGTTGAACCAACTCCTCCTAAACCGATATCGGCAGACAAAGAAAAATAACCTATCCGTTTTGACAAAGCATTAAAGAAGTCCTCCTCTCTTGGACTCGAAAAGCCATCTAATTTTGACATATTGGCTCAATTAGCCAATACTCCAGCAAGATTGTCTATCTTTGAACTCTTACGTCTCTCAAAAAAAACTCGAGAGATGTTATGTAAAGCTTTGATGCAGGCTGATGTTTGTTTTACTCTTCTCAAAAAGCCTGAAAATAGCCAGTCAGTTGTGCACATTGTCATAGTGTATTTGAACTAATGCCCAATATTACCTTTACACAAGATGACATGTTGTTAGAAGACAATCGTCATGATCGTCCTCTCTATTTTACGGGATATGTGGATACAATAAAAGTTGATCGTATTCTAATTGATCCAGGGACTGCTCTTAGTATCATACAGAAGTCTTTGCTGGATGCTTTGAAGATCCCAGTGCATAACCTCTCTACAACTATCACTACCATCTTGGGGTTCAATCAAGGAAGAAGTGAACCTTTAGAGAAGATACGCCTAAAACTTCAAATTGGTAATCTTCGTACAAAGGTGACTTTCTATGTAATTGACAATCATGGTTCATATAATGCTCTGTTAGGAAGACCATTCCTCAATGACCACAATATTGTACCTTCTACTATCCACCAATGTTCAAATATATGGATGGTAATGGAGAAGTCAAAAAAGAGGTTGCAGATCTGAATCCTTTCAAAGGAGTTGAAGCATACTACAACGATTCTCGCATGTACAAAGAAGAATTCATGAAGGTGGTACTGGCAATAGACACAGATAAAGAATAGAAAAGTATACCAAATAATACTCTGGTGATCCCTGTCAAATGGCGTACTTCATGTCCCCAGTCTTCCAAACCACTGACCATCTATCTTCCTTCCCATGAGAAGCAGCCTATTGGTTGTAGGAGCATAAAAAGTGCTTCAAAGAAAGAGTCATCTCATTCATAAGTGATCTGTTTTACGCCAAGCAGAGCGGGTAATCTCTTTACGCCCAAGACTAGGCTAATCGCTTTACACCTAAGCAGGCTGATCATTTTACGCTCGGGTCTACACCCATGGTTTTACGCCAAGGACCAATCAGCCACTTTTACGCTGGACAAAGCTGTCAAATCTCGCATTTAATACAAACTATGACATGGAGATATTAATGATGGCATATATCACAAAGGGATTTGTTTTTATATAGAGACTAATATTGTCGTTTAGTGTGTGGATTGAGCTACTTTACGCTCATACTACGGCTTCTTTTACGCACGAAGATTATACGAGCCTTTACGCTCAACAGTCGACGTGTGCGTAAAGTCTATTTGAGCTGCTTTTACGCTCAAGGTTATTTAATAACCATTTTACGCGGGAAGTCTATGTCAGGGCTATTTTACGCCAAATCTACTGCTTTACGCTCAGAGTACATTGGGGCTATTTTTACGCCCTATTCTCCTCCACCAGTTTGGAACGTGGTTTGCTTACGTGGCTTTTATGCCATTCTTCTCGAAGAACGTGTGTACATGCATCCTATTCTTACTGAAATGATGGGACACGTGTCAACATATGCAGAGGATGGCTTCGATCGTGGGTGGCAGTAGTTAGCGTAAAGATAGAACTTTTGCTGAGTTTTTACGCATAAGAGCCTAAGTCTATAAATAGACTTATTTTTCTCATGACACAAACACAGACACAGACAGAGACAAGAGGGAGACAGGAGAGAATACAGAGATCAGAACTTAGAGATTTTGATTCTCCAGAGCATTCTTCTTCAACCTTTCTTTCAGAACAGAGTGAAGCAAACCAGAAAAGCATTCGGCCTCGCCATCAGTGCCCAAGTGCGTCGATACCTTTCTGGTGAATTAGTTCTTCCAATTGTTCTACTTCAAGCAGTGATCTTCATCATCATCATATGGTCCAAGGAACAAAGTGATCATTTACGAATCAGACTTCCATAGCAATACTTCCCCAGAATCAAATTTGTACTTTTTGTACTTTTTTCTCATTTTATTTTCAAAAGCCAATTTCTCCAAGGCATTTTGTTAAGTGAAACAAAAATGGCGACTCTGCTGGGGACGACCTTCTCCTCTGACGAGGAGGCAATTGCTCAATATGATGATGTTTCGGTCGGTTCGACCAAGAAGACTCTGGTTGTGCACTTCGACCAGACAGCCTACGAAGAAATGCTCCGAACTAGGGGTGGTTCTTGCTGCTCCAATGTTCAAAAGTCTCGCAAAGCACGAAAAATTTGGATCCCTAAGTCCAAAGTAGCTGCTGATCTCTCTGTTGCTTCTGATAACAAGGGAATTCTTCCCTCTCCTGTCGTAGGGGCTGCCGTTCATAACGAGACAGTCCTTACTTCGACGTCACTCTCTTAGTGTGACAATTTGTCTCCCGTCTGTGACGGTGTAGATGATCAGGTTCTACGCCCACTGCGTAAGAACCAGGTTTTATGCCCAGTGGGTAAAAACCAAGTTTTACGCTCAAGGCATAAGAATGAGTCTCCCATTTGTAATGTGGCAGATTCTAATGCTTCTCAGTGTAAAAATAAGTCTCCCGTCTGTGACGTGGTAGACACACACAAATTACGCTCCTCGTGTAAAACAAAATCTCCCGTCTGTGACGTGGTAGATAATCAATTTTTACGTTTTACGCGTAAAGGTAAGTCTCCTATCTGTGACAGTGTAGATAAAATTCACAACGATATTTGCACATCTAATGTGAATGTACCTAAATGCATACAGCGTAAAAATGTTGTTGGTAAAACTTCTGTCCTACACCAACAACCTTCTTATACTGCTTTACGCAAAGTACCAAACTTGTAAATTATGCGTCATGAAGATGGAGTCCTTCGTGTTCAAAAATCTCAAGATTTACGCACACAACTCCAAGCGCGTAGAAATGTACAATTTGGTTCTGCGAATGCTGCCAGTAATCTTCTTTATACACAGGGTACTAAATGTTTTTCTACCCCTAATATGATAAAGAAGAATACTCCCTCCACTCCTTCTGACTTACGTGAATTGCTAACGCAAAAGCGTAAGAATTCACAATCTCCGGTGACGCTCCCCCAAGAAAAACATCATTGTGAATATCTCCAGGTTGTGATCAATTATTGTTGTTCAGCTTCAAAACGATCAGTTTTTGATCGATTGAGTTTTAATTCGCTTCAACATCAAGCTGAAGACCAAGAAGATGAGCTGTCATATGCATCAGTCAACATGGCATCTCATACTAACAGAGGACGACGTCCGAGACGGAACATGTCCCAAACTCCAGGTCAACAACAGTTCAACAGACTTCTTGATTCCTTTGAAGGAGTATATCAGAATACTCGATCAAGAAGACAAAGGCAATTGCAGACTTCTGATTCGGAAGCTGGGGGTACTCAATCTTTTGAGTCTGATACTGATAGTGTGGATTCATACTTCTATACAAATCCTTCCGTATCTTCAAGAGAGGTTGAATCCTACGCTGTTGGAGATGAACCAGAGACGTCATCTGCTAATACAGAACAACGTCTCACTGTCGTTGAGCAATCACTGAAAGATATGCTTAACATGGTGTAAAGTATGCATCAGATAATATTGAATCAGCAAACTACTCAGCCGACGGTAATAACACCAGTACCAGTAGCAGCACAAACTCAAGATAGTCAAGGGGCTAAAATATCTTTGAATACTCAAGAGCCGACTGTTAATCAGAATTCTGCATCTCCAGATCCCATTATTCCTGAAGATGTACCACCTCCAGTGGGGGTTACGGTACATCCAACAACCATTCAATCAAATGTGCTTCCCCAAACCAGTGAAGCCATTCAAGCAGTACGTGAGCTCAAAGCACAGTTTGAAGGTTTGAGGCACAAAGATCAACTCCAAAGGTTAGGGATCAAGCAACCTTATCCTTCTTATTGGAATGATGTACCCTTTCCACCGAAATTCAAGCCATAATCTATGGTTTTGTTCAATGGAAAAGCATCTCCCAGTCAATATATCAATTATTTTGATATTATGACTGTACACTTGCAGAAAAAGGATCCTCTTCTCACTCGAGTGTTCATCGGGTGCCTGACAGGTTCAGCTTACGACTGGTATCGTAGTTTACCCGATAATTCTATTTCGTCTTTTGACGAATTCAAGGCAATGTTTCTCTCCCGTTTCTATGAAGGAGGTATGGACATGAACATGTCTTCCTTGATAGAAATCAAACAAAAGGAGAAAGAAGATACTCGGATGTTCATCGAACGTTTTCGACAGGCTACTTTAAAGATTTCTCCTGGTATGCCAGATTCAGCGTTGATTGATACATGCAAGATGAATCTGCGACCATCCATCGCTGTTTTCACAGGTTCCCAATTTTCAGACTGGGCTTCGTTTATCATAGCAGCAGTTTCTGTCGAGACCAATGGTAGGTTGGCTCGAGAGCATAGGATGATTTTCGCTTCAGAAGATAAGGGGAAGAAAAGTAATCCTAGTAATAATCCTGGCAACCGTAATGTGAGGGGAAAAGATACTCTTATGGTCAATCTTTCCAAGAACAAAACGACACCGAATAATCAAGAATCTTCCAGGCCAAAGGAAGAATACTCTTTTGACGAAAGTGATTTCCCAGGGATATTTCAGTGTCTGGTGAAGGGTGGTAAACTTCAGATTTCGGAGCCAAAGAGGCCTAATGAGGTGAACCTGACTGACAATCCCAAATATTGTATCTATTATAGATACATCAATCATCCTACCAGTGCTTGCTATGTCTTGAAAAAGAAAATCCAAGAGTTGATAAATGGTGGTGCTATTGCTTTAACCAATGATGACCATACGGTTACGACCAATATGGTTTCTCTTTAGTTCAGAGATTTTCCTCCACAGCAAGTCCCAGATGGAATTATTCCAATTCCGAAGGCGACGATGAAGATCGTGAATATCCCACCTGCCAGAGAAGAAAAGGCAGGATTGCTGCCGCTTACACTAAAGAATGGTGAAATCATCTGGGTACATCCTGACTTAGTGCCTAAGTTGGAAAGTGAAGATAAAACTTCAAAATCCAAGAAGGACAAGAAAGTCAGAACCTGCAACATGATTTTCCATGTTATTCCAGATCCCGATGACTTGGATCACCTATGGGATGGCCTTCCTTTAGAAGATAGATTTAAAGGACTGAACATCTGTCCTCCAAGTCTAGCTCCTCCTACCAAGCTCAAGCTTACTCATCAGCAGTGGCTAGCCATGAATAGTATTCCTTTATATCGGGCACAACAAGTCTTTGCTGCTTATGAAAAAGCTCCGACAGGGATTTCTTCTCGTATCCCGAATCCTTCTCCTTCCGTAACTACAGTGACATCTATTCTTCATTCTTCTGAGGTTACAGAAGGTCTTGCCTCTTCCTCTTTCTCTGTTGAAACACCTGTCAAAAGTCTGCTGCCCACTCACTTGTATAGTCAGCAATCTATTCATCTCATGAAGAAGATGGGTTATGACTTTCAAAAGGCAGAAGGTTTGAATTATGATAAAGGAATACGACTTCCTTTACAGATTCAAAATCAAAATTCCACTGTTGGATTGGGTTCTGAAGCTCCTCGTAACAATCCACACAAGAAGAAGGCTAAGAGAGGGAAGACAAAATCCTGTAATATGGTACTTCCTTCCCCTGAGTCTGAGGAAGAAACTTTTGCTGGTATAAGATCTGGAAAAGAGTACCATAAAGACTATGAGGGATCCTCCAAAGAAGCTGAAGACGTAGTGGAGACACTACCAACTCAACCCTCTCCTGTTCCTGCTAAACCTTCTGTGGTTGAAAAGGGGAAACAGAAAGCAGTACGCTTCGACGTCCCATTGAAGTCTGCTTCCAGTCAGGGGGTGGTGATGAAGCCTTACAAGTTTGATATTCTAGCTCAGTTTGCCAATACTCCGGCTAGACTATCTATATTTGAGTTGCTTCGCCTTTCCAGAGAAAGTAGAGAGACCTTGAGTGAAGCTTTACTTCAAGCAGATTTATGCTTGGCTCAACTCAAGACTCCTGATAATATACCAGTGTCATGTCCACAATGTCATAGTGTGATGGAAGCAATTCCCAAACATCACCTTTACACAAGAAGATATGCTGTTGAAGCATAACAAGCATGACAGACCTTTGTGCTACACCGGGTATATTAGATCCACTGAAATTGACAGGATTTACATTGATCCCGGATCCCCAATTAGCATAATTCTTCAGAGTATGCTAAGACCCCTGAGGATCCCTACTAGTGATTTGACTTACACTAGTACTACGATAGTCGATTTTAACTCTGGAAAGAGCAAGCCATTGGGGAAGATTCGTCTGCAGATTCAGATTGGTGATCTTCGAACCATGGTAACTTTCTATGTTATCGACTCAGACGTCTCCTTCTGGGGAGACCGTGGATTCATGAGCATAATATTGTACCTTCAACTCTCCACCAATGCTTCAAGTATATGGATTCCTAAGGAGTTGTGAAGACTGAGTTTGCTGATATCAATCCCTTCAAGGGTGTCGAAGCCTATTTTTCTGATTCAAGGCTTTATAAACAAGAACATGTGAAAGAGATATCAGACATGGCTGAAGATCAATCACCTACCGAGGATCAGTCTATTAATGAAGATCCGCCAGAGGAGCAACCTTTGAAGATCATAGTCTAGGGACGAATCCAATCCCAATCTGTCAATGATCAACCTCTGATAATCAAAGTTAAAGGAAGAACTCAAACTTCATCTGAGGAATAAACAAATATTCCTGCTAAGACCCAAGTTCAACCTTTTATGATCAAGGTCAAAGGGCGTACTTCTTGTACGAATGATCCAGAACCACCACTGATTGTCAATCTTGGTAAAACTACGCAGAAGACAGATAATGGTCCACTGATGATTAATCCGAAGCGTAGCAGTCAAATTATAAATGATGTAAATATTGATCATTCTGTACCTTTTGATATCAATGAGGATTTCCTTTTCGATTATATGGCTGTCAAATTTATTGAAAGGATGACCTTATCTTCTGATAATCAAAGTCATCCATACAAAAGCGATATTGAGCCAGAAGAAGCTTTATATATCGATCATAAGGAAAATTCTTTTCCTTCTCATGTAGATGTTGGACCTTATGCTCAAAAGGTTCCTAACATCTTCTCCTTATCTTCTACCTGTGGCCGCTTCATCAAAAGCTTGCGTAACTTTTAGACGTCACGAAGAATCTTATTTCGTGGTCCCGTCTGATAAGAAAAACAAGTGCCAAATTATGTTTGGTCTGGCTAGAAATATCCCTGTTGCTCAGGCAGATGAGCTGAAGGATAAAGATAAGGGAAGAATCTGAATTGACAAGTATAGTCAACAATCTATCAAGATTATCCAGAACATGGGCTATGATTTGAAGACTATGCAAGGTCTCAATCAAGGCAAGGATAGACGACTACCATTATGTGGTGATCCGTTTTACCAAAAGACTCATCATGGGTTGGGATATGATCCGTCCCACATGTTTAAGGACGATATACAAGAAGAATTCTCTTCTAGCTCTTCGCAATCATCAGATTCAGAGGAAATTCAATCTGAAGATGAATCTGGACAAATATTCTGAGTCAATATGGTTCAAACTGATAATAAATTAGAACCATTTGAGAATGATCCTTGAGGATGATATCCTCTTTCTTGAAAAATATATTGATTCATGCATCAATAATGACATATATCTTTAATGACATCTGTTTTCTTATTCCCCAGCTACCAAGGTTTGGTTAAGCTGATTACTCATCTCTTTTTCCTATCTTATTGGTTGGTATATAAAGTTAGATTTGTTATTTATCATGTTCTCAAAACCTCTGGATGAATATTAAAATCTACGTGTTTTTCCTATCTATCATGTCTATTTGACCTCTGCATAGATATTAATCTACTCTTTTTTGAGTTTTTACATACTGTCATGTCCATATTACCTCTGATAGTATTATACTCTACAACAAGATTTCTTTTTATCTATCATGTCCATTTGACCTCTGCATAGATATTAATCTACTCTTTTTTGAGTTCTTACATACTGTCATGTCCATATTACCTCTGATAGTATTATACTCTACAATAAGATTTTTTTTTATCTATCATGTCCATTTGACCTCTGCATAGATATTAATCTACTCTTCTTTGAGTCCTTACATACTATCACGTCCATATTACCTCTGATTGTATTGTATACTCTCACACAGAAATTAATCTTCTATCTTATCAGTTGATTAATTGGATTTATTATTTCATCATGTTCTCAAGACCTCTGGATGAATATTAAATCTACTTATCTATCATGTCCATATTACCTCTGGATAGATATAATGTATTGAGCTTAGAAGACTTGTCATGTTCATATAACCTCTGATAAATATTTTCTACCTCATACCTGTTGTTTAAATTCCAAATAAACGATAGGATCACAAAATATATATTTCTCATTCATTTATGGAAATATTGCAAAATGGGTAAGAGAAAAGATTACAAGGAGCTCTTTCAAGGTGGAGTAGAAATATCTAGAAGTAACTTCTGTAGTTCTTCTAGCCGCTTACCACGAGAGCTCATAACTTTCTTGGTAGCCTCGGCACGTCGAGCTTCAGGGGTGCAAATACAAGAAAGTTTAGCGAAGGTGGTTATCAGACCCTCTTTAGCTTCATCAATGGTCCTGATAGTCGATTCAGCCCCAAAGACTTTCTCTTCTAAAATCGAGCTCTGGGTGAGGTGCAGATTTCGAGCTTCGATCATCTTTTCCCTTTCAGCCTTCAAACGAGCGAACTCTGCCTCGACTTCGTGGATTTCATCATTTTTGTTTTGAATATCTATGTTCAGAGCATCATAAGCTACTCTGTGACCATGTAGTACGGGCTTTATTCCAGCCAAGAAGGCTTTCTTTTTGGCAACCTTCAGACTATGTTCATGAAGAGATTCATTGTATGTAGCCTCCCGAGCAAGATAATCAGCTGTTAAGGTGTCATATTCCTCTTCGATAAGACTTTCTACAGTCTTACTTGACAGCTTGAGATATTCTCTGATTGGCTGTTCAAGGTCTTCCACAATTTTCTCCAATGTGGCGGCTCTCTCAGCATCGTTGAACATAGCAACGTTCTTGATGGTCAAAGCCATTGCCGTCTTCAAAGTCTCATAATTGAGGCCCTTATTTAGGACCATTTTTATCAAGGTTGTCAGGCTTTTATAAAAGGTGTCAGTATAAATCTCAACTAGGAGATTCATTTCTGTGCTAGAACTTGACGTGGCAACAATATCTAACAGATCTCTTCCTTGGAGATCGGGAGCAGATGTTGGTGGTGCAACAGTAGGATGAGACGAAGTCGTTGCTGCTACTACCGTTATAGCCAATTGATCCCTAGAAGCTTTAGGGATTGTATCCCCAACATCTATAGCTACCATTCGTGTAACAACAGATGGGGGTGGAGCTGGTGACGTTACTGCTGTTATTTGGTTCCCAAGAACCTCAGGAGCAATGTTTTCAATATTTGTCACTCCAGCCGTTTCTGGAGTTCTGGCGGCGGTAATGTTGGTGGATATGGTGACAACTACAGGAGCTGATTCAGATTCTGGCATTAGCTTGTCAGAAACTGGTACTGGATCAGTAACGACAGTAGAGGATGTTATTATAATTTCCCCAGTTTTTGTTGGAAGTTCAAGCATGCCTCCAGCATCTTCTTCAATTGATTGCTCCGCAGGATTTTCCACCGCTTCAGTTGTAGTGACACTCTCTACAGCTGATTCTTTGTTCAAGTCTGGTTCTCCTCCAGCAGCTCCATCATCACCTAAGATGGGTCGACTGTAGTCTTCTCTTTGTGTTGGTCCTCAGCAGGAGAGGACACTTCAGATTGTGTTTGTTGTGCCACAAATGATGGAGGATGTTCTTCTTGAAGCTCCATCTCATGCTTTTGCACTTCTTCCTCTTCGGCGTCTGCGTCTTCTGAAGAAGAAGCTTCCTCTTCAGATTCCTTATTTTCTTCATAGATTTCTTCTTCTTGAGGAGGAGGAGCTACAAGCTTTGGTCCGATTATGACATCTGCAAAGCGAACAGAATAAGTTAGTATACAAAATCATGATATATAATTTCGTATAGGTTTTGTATAATACTTGGAATATGTGCATTTTTTTTCAAGATATGTATCATAATCACCATCCCAGTTATCATCCTCGAAGTCAAGAGCTGGCTCGTCTGATGGAATGCGGTCTTGATCTGTGGTGGATACAGTAGTAGCACCTTCTGTAGCTTGTGCCTTGGATGGCAAAGATAAATGGAGTGAGGTGCTAAGACGTCCAGGGGACAAAAGTGTTACAGTTCCTGAGCCAACTATTGGTGGAGGGGCTGAAGATCCTTCTCCAGGATGGACTGAGGAAGAACCGACAAGAGGATCTTCTTCAATCAAAATGTCCTCTTCTGGAGTGTGGGCTCTTGGTTTGGAAGGCCCTTTGGCGGTAGATTTTCTCTTCTTCTCTGGAGATTTCACCGGAGAAGTGGTAGCTGTGTTCTGTTTTCGTTTGCGGGGCTTTCCAATAATTATTGGTCCCGCGGCTACTTCTCCAGCTCCTCTGGGAATTACTGCCAGAAATTCATCTATAACGGCAGTATTGTCTAGTATGTCAGGGGCTATCCTGATAGGCTCTTCAACGTTTCCTTCTTTAGCCCACCGAAGACTTCCTTGCATACTATAACCGTCTTCAAAAGAACGGATAGACGTATAGAAACGAACATACGTATGAAGTATACGTAGCTCAGTTGTACTAGTGGCTGTGGATATAGTGAATCTAGCACCAGTACATGCAGCTCTGAAGTATCTCCATGCTCGTGCACCGTCGATTAGCTTCCCATAATAATAGAAGCTAGTGGAAGGATTGCCAACATGAAGTTGATCATATCCAAATTGACGAGCGAACCTACTTGGCAAATAAGGCTCAAATGCACAGTTATCTTCATTCCTGTACATCAGATGAGAGGGTCTGATGTACACTAGCCATCGGTAGACAGATCTCGGTAATAAGGTCGATTTATCTGCTCTATCTTCAAATTGCACACCGAGATAGTCAGCCGGAACTGGTGGTCTGGTGCAGAAGAAATTCTAGCCATGTGAATAATTTAATGCTGCTCGGGTATCTGCCAACGTTGTAACTCTCCACGTGGATTTGCTAAATTTTTGGAGAAAAATCCTAGCTTCATCCTCAGGGCCTGGTGGCAACAAATTACAATTATGGTGTAGTAACCAATCTATCAGATAGGTGAATGGTAACTCTACCCGTGGAAAATTGTGAGGAGCATTATTGATCAGTTCTTCACCAGAAACCCGTAGACCTGTATTTTTTCGGCATACCATTGCCGATAACAGGTTAATTCTGTTCTTGAATACCAGACGGACCGCTGGCCATAATACATTGCGGTGAATACGGTCTACAGTGCTGATCCCTGGCATGACCCATCTGCGCAGCCATAAGGATAAGAAGCCCGCCAACAAGGCCTTCTTCGACATCTTTTGACTACCCTGCCTTAGGTAGCTCAAAGCTTCAGTCCCCGCAGGGATATCTCCAGTTTTGGTAGACAGATATCGGTCTCGAGCTTTCTACGACACCATCAATTCCTGAATTAAATCTGCAGGAATTATAGAGCAAGGCTTGATGACCTGAGTCTTGTCTTCTCGAAACCTGCTCTTCTCCGTCCTGGACACTCTATTTTCATGATAAAATAGATAAGTTGTCCATTTTGTAATATATGCCAAATGTGATCCGGTTTTATACATGCTGGTACAGATCAGATAATGGCACATAAGTTCTTCGTAGACTTGCACCAGCTCGGGATTCTTCTCCCGAATTTCTGCCAATTCCCGATTGGAGGGAATATATTCTTCATACGGGAATTCACCCATTGGTAGCTTCGAGATAAACTGCATCTCATGAAGGGCCAGACCCATCTCACCATACGGAGTTGCAAAAGTTCTCGTCGAACTCATATACAATTCTAGTAAAGCCAAGAACAGATTGCCATTCGATGGAATGCCATAACTAGTAGATGCTACTGCTTCATGCAAACCGATGTCGTCCAATTCGATTTTAAAGTTTGTCATGACCCAGTTGCTGATCTGGATCCAGTTACCACTATAAGGGGTCAACCACCCTGTCAGCCTAGGGTTAGTCTGAGGATATAAGACTCCTTCCCTTATGAATCTATTTATGAACATGGGAACCTGGACCGGCTGGATGAGAGATGAATCCTCGCTCGGTGTAAACCCAGGCATTAGTCCAGAAAATGGAATAACACCACCACAAGGAGTACTAACATGATAACCCATGTCATTTGCCTTCTCCCTTCTAAAAATGATTCTGCCCGGTCTACCATAGCTACGGGGAGTCAAATTCCACAGCATTTGACGGTAATGGCTAGCATGGACGAAAGCAGATATAGGGTAATCCCTGTCCATGTTCGGGAGATATATTACCCTTTCTCCAGATTTAAATACCTAAGCCTCTTTTTTGGGATGAGTCTGTGATTTGTAATCTATCGCACCTCCAAATAAGAAAGATGGCTTCAGGAATTGTTGATTATCTAGCGACATCAGTACTTCCCCGTCTATCATGGATAACAACATTCTATCCCCTTGAGCTGCTATCAGTTGTGCCCTCTCTACTGGATATTCAGGGTTCGACTGAGGAAATTGGACATGAGACAGATCCTCCAGATAATTTGAACCCAACATGTCGACCGAGGAGCCAAAAACTTCTGCGAGAGGGTGAACTTGCAAATCTACTGACAGAAGGACAAAAGAGATCAAATTAGTTCGAAATTTTTTATGATTGAAGATATTGACTTTTACGCTTACTAAAAGTTGATAAAAGCTTATGAAGTCTTTGTTCTACAAAGTCTCTCAGTGGTTGATGAGTTTTATGCTACCACATAGTAAAGTGAGCGTAATATAACTTTTTACGCTGGCATGTATGAACATGAGCGTAGTTAAGTTTTACGCTAGCATATTAATTGTGGGCGTAAATCCAAATTTTACGCTGACACGTGTAACGTGGGCATAATCTTTTTTATCTTTCACGCTAACACGTACAACGTGGGCGTATGTTGTTATTTCAGTTTTTATGCTAACACGTACAACGTGGGCGTAAAAAGCTGAAAGTTTGGGTTATCTTCTTCTTCCTCGACGAATTTTTCTAGCCAGAGAATAGGGTTTTACCCGTCATAGGCGGAGCTACGGCCGGGTTGGGTTGTCGGTGTGGTGTTGATGATCGAACAGGGGTTTTCGCATGATCAGCCGATGACGAATCAATGGCAGGTTTCTTCCCCTTGCTACCGGTGGCGGATGATTTCTTAGGAGCCATCAGATCAGAGTTTCGAAGAAAGAAAGGGCAAAGGAATTCAAGAAGATGAGTAAAAGTGTTTTCTCTCTCTGAAAGGACCTATTTATGGAGAGATTCAAAACCGACTGTTGAATATCCCTATAATTATGCCGACTGTTGGATATCTCCGCTTTTACGCAGATAACGGTTGCGTATCCCAAATTTTACGCTGACTCACCAAACTTTAACTTTTACGCTTCTGTTCAAAGTGTTTCAAATTTTGGAGATATTTAAAAACTTTGATGGGGGTCTTGTAGGAGCGTAAAAAGTGCTTCAAAGAAAGAGTCATCTCATTCATAAGTGATCTGTTTTACGCCAAGCAGAGCGGGTAATCTCTTTACGCCCAAGACTAGGCTAATCGCTTTATGCCTAAGCAGGCTGATCATTTTACGCTTGGGTCTACACCCATGGTTTTACGCCAAGGACCAATCAGCCACTTTTATGCTGGACAAAGCTGTCAAATCTCGCATTTAATTGAAACTCTGACATAGAGATATTAATGATGGCATATATCACAAAGGGATTTGTTTTTACACAGAGACCAATGTTGTCGTTTAGTGTGTGGATTGAGCTACTTTACGCTTAGACTACGGCTTCTTTTACGTACCAAGATTATATGAGCCTTTACGCTCAACAGTCGACGTGTGCGTAAAGTCTATTTGAGCTGCTTTTACGCTCAAGGTTATTTAATAACCACTTTACGCGGGAAATCTATGTCAGGGCTATTTTATGCCAAATCTACTGCTTTACGCTCAGAGTACATTGGGGCTATTTTTACGCCCTATTCTCCTCCACCAGTTTGGAACGTGGTTTGCTTACGTGGCTTTTATGCCATTCTTCTCGAAGAACGTGTGTACATGTAACCTATTCTTACTGAAATGATAGGACACGTGTCAACATATGCAGAGGATGGCTTCGATCGTGGGTGGCAGTTGTTAGCGTAAAGATGGAACTTTTGCTGAGTTTTTACGCACAAGAGCCTAAGTCTATAAATAGACTTATTTTTCTCATGACACAAACACAGACACAGACAGAGACAAGAGGGAGACAAGAGAGAATACAGAGATCAGAACTTAGAGATTTTGATTCTCCGGAGAATTCTTCTTCAACCTTTCTTTCAGAACAGAGTGAAGCAAAGCGGGAAAGCATTCGACCTCGCCATCAGTGCCCAAGTGCGTCGATACCTTTCTGGTGACTTAGTTCTTCCAATTGTTCTACTTCAAGCAGTGATCTTCATCATCATCATATGGTCCAAGGAACAAAGTGATCATTTACGAATCAGACTTCCATAGCAATACTTCCCCAGAATCAAATTTGTACTTCTTGTACTTTTTTCTCGTTTTATTTTCAAAAGCCAATTTCTCTAAGGCATTTTGTTAAGTGAAACATTGGTGATAGCCAAGAACAAAGGGAGCACAGCTCTTTTGAGCCGCTTGTAATCGACCTTCGTCATAAAAAGCCCCCTCCTCCTTCTCGTTCTTCTTCTCCCCCTCTTATCATCAATCTGACTAAGCCCGCTAAGGCTAAAGGTCTTGTTGTAAATGATGGTGTAAAAATCAATAAAGCATCTCCTTTGCAGTATATTGATATCTCTTACTATACTCAATGCTATTTGGATATGCTAGATAGCTTTAAACCACTTACAATAGGAGTCGTATCATCTCTACGAAATATAGTATCATTGGATTCAATACAAGAATCATACTTCTTAGTTCCGTCTCGAAAGAAAGATGAAAGACCTGTACTTTTTAATAAAAGAGAGGAACAAAAAGTCATGCTCTATAATGATAATAGAGATGATACAGGAAGACTACAATTACGTCGCTATAGTCCACAATCCAAAGCAATCATCCGTAAAATGGGCTATGATTTCAGAACAGGCCTCAATAGCGGGAAAGGAAGGCGGGCTCCCCTTCGTATCTCTATTCCAAAAAGAAAATTACAACAATATCACAGTAAATCGAAGCAGGATTTAGGTTACACTTCACCACTTCCAATTCCAGAACCTTTCGAATCTGACGAAGAAGAACGATCTAACTCTTCTGATTCTATCTCATGGGATTCTGATACCAGCATTGGTCATGTTCATAGGGTGATAGTATCTTCTAACATGGTGTCTGCCGAATTATCAGAAGATGAAGAAGATGATATTGAAGAAGCTCCTGAAGTAGACCCATGGGCACAAAGGATGGACAATCAGTAGGAACTTAGTTTTGAACAACGAGAACCACCTACTGAAGATCAGCTTGTCCAAATTAATATTGGAGAGGAAAGCGTATCACGACCAATCTTCATTAGCAAGAATATTCCTGAGAATGACAAACAAGAATTAATTCACCTTATTCGTGAATATATTGATGTCTTCGCTTGGAGTTATGAAGATATGCCAAAATTAGATCCTCAAGTCGCAACTCATAAGCTTAACATCCTACCAAATGCTAAGCCAGTCAAACAACATCAACGGCGATTCAAGCCTGAAATGATGGATGCAATTGATGATGAAGTCAAAAAGCTCATAGCTTGCGATTTTATCAGAGAAGAACAGCATCCTGATTGGGTAGCCAACGTTATACCAATTTTAAAGAAGACTGGAAAAGTTTGGGTTTGTATAGATTTTTGGGATCTCAACGATGCTTGCCCTAAAGATGAATTCCCTCTCCCAATTACTGATGTCATGATTGACAATACTTGTGGATTCGAACGAATCTCTTTTATGGATGGATTTTTTGGATATAATCAAATCCGGATGAATCCTGAAGATGAAAAACATACTTCGTTTCGTACTCTTCGTGGAGTATATTGTTATATAGTCATGCCGTTCGGTCTTAAGAACGTGGGTGTAACTTACCAATGGGCTATGAGTACTATCTTTCGAGATCATTTGCGAAAGACCGTCGAATGATATATTGTCGATATTGCTGTCAAAAGTCGTCTAAAAGAAGATCACATTCAAGATTTAAGAACTATTTTCAATCGAATGCGCCAGCATTAACTCAAAATGAACCCCACCAAGTCTTTCTTGGGTGTCTCTAGTGGCAAATTTCTTGGCTTCGTTATTACCTCTAAGGGCATACACGTTGATCCCGAGAAGATCAAAGCCATTCAAGAGATGCGTCTTCCTCGCAACCTAAAAGAGCTACGAGGATTCCAAGGTCGACTTGCGTACATCAGGCGGTTTATTTCGAATTTATCTTGACGTTGCAGACCATTTACTCAGTTAATGAAAAAAAGGTGTATCTTTTGTCTGGACAAAAGAATGTTAACTTGAATTTGATGACATAAAGCAGTATTTAATGAGTCCACCGGTTCTTGTGCCACCGATTTCAGGAATACACTTCTTGATGTATGTCCACACAATGGATCATTCATTAGGGGCTTTGCTAGCTCAGAAGAACAAAGAAGGTCATGAACAAGCCATCTACTACCTTAGTCGAACAATAATTGGAGCTGAACATCGTTATAGTCCGGTAGAGAAGGAATGCTTAGCCTTAATGTTTGTTGTTCAAAAGACAAGGCATTACATCATCGGCCAAACCATTCATGTTATTTCCCAAGTTAATCCTCTTCGGGTCTTAATGAAGAAGCCAAGTACACTCAATTCTAGGCTTGCTACATGGGCTATATTATTAGCACAATATGATATGGTTTATGTTTCTCAAAAGCCTGTGAAAGGTAAAGCACTTGCTGACTTCTTGGTAGCTCATCCGGTCCCTGAAATATCTAAACTTTATGATAAAAGTCCAGATGAGACATTGGAATCAAATGTAATCTCAGAAGAATTTCCTACTTGGCGATTGTTCTTTGACGGAGCATCCAGAATTGGACCAGGAGGTACTCTTATTGCTGGAGTGGGGATTGTTCTCGTTTCACTAGATGGATTAGCTATTAAAAGGGCTTATTCTTTTGACGAATCATGCTCTAACAATGTAGCAGAATACAATAACTTGCTCATTGGACTCCAATTAGCCAAACAATTGGTTATTGAATATCTTGAAGTATATGGTGACTCTAAGCTGATTGTTAATCAAGTTAGAGGCATATATGAAGTTCGACATCAAGATTTGGTACCATACCATGAAGCAGCAACTAGGATAGCTTTTTTGTTCAAAGGATTCTTCATCGAACATGTACGTCGTGCATGCAATACAGAAGCAGATGCCTTAGCTAACCTAGCTGCGGTATTGGCAGTTCTAGTCAAAAGACAACAAATGGTTGTTATCTCTAATAGAGAACTATTTTGTGTTGAAAACAACCACAACATTTAATTTAGCAATCAAACAGAAGTCAATGTCATTAGCGAGGACTGGAGAGCACCTTTCATTGATTTTGCAGTACATGACGTATTGCCAAAGATCCTAAGGAAGCTACAAGTATCCATCGCCGTTCGCTTCGATTCTATTATAATCATACTACTAAACCTCTCTATCGAAGAACTTTTGATGGGTTACTTTTGAGATGTCTTACTGGTGATAAAGCAAAGCAGATATTATACGAAGCTCATGATGGCGTTTGTGGAGCACATCAGCCTGGTCCTAAACTAAAGATTGTATTCGACGTATGGGCTACTACTGGCCCTCTATAGTATCAGATGTTATTGACTATGCAAGGAAATGCCGTACATGTCAAATTCATGCAGATTTTATTCACCAACCGTCAGAATTTCTTCATCCGACTGCTGCCTTATGGCCCTTCGAAGCTTGGGGCATGGATATAATTGGCCCTATCAATCCTCCATCGTCCAAAGGATATCGTTTCATCTTGGCTATAACCGATTATTTCTCTAAATGGACAGAAGCTATACCTTTGGCTGAAGTAAAGACTAGTAGTGTCATCAACTTCATCAAACATCATGTGATATACAGATTTGGTGTCCCTCGCCGAATCATCCATGATAATGGGCCGTAATTCATCAGCCAGAAGTTTAATAGGTTCTGTGATGACAACAAAATCAATAATATTGCCTCTACAGCCTATAATCCTGCAGCTAACGGGTTAGCTGAAGCATTGAACAAGACTATTATCAAACTCCTTAAAAAGTTTGTCTTTATTAACAAACGTAATTGGAGTGATAAACTTGGAGAGTGTCTATGGGCATATCGCACTACTGTTCGTAACCCCACAGGTTGCACACCCTTTTCTCTAGTATATGGATGTGAAGCTGTCTTACCTTTGGAAATTCAAATTCCATCATTGAGAATCGCTATTGCTAACGAGCTTACTACAGAAAATAATGATCATCTTCGGCTTCAAGAATTGGAGGCCTTCGACGAGAAAAGGCTACTGGCTTAACAATATATCGAACTTTTTTAAGCCCAGATTTCAAAAGCTTTCAATCGCAAAGTTAGAGTACGAACATTTCAGGAAGACGAGTTAGTTCTTACAGTCAGACGTCCTATGACTATGACACATATGAGCAAAGGCAAGTTCGAGGCAAAATGGGAAGGGATGTACGTGGTGAATAAAGTTTTCTCAAATGGAGCCTATCAATTAATAGATATGGATGGCAGAGTGGCTATGATGCCTATCAATGGCAAATTTCTTAAGAAATATTATGTATAAAAGCAAAATGTACTTTATTTCAGAGCATGATGTAAATAAAAGTTCATTTTATTCAAGCAAAATGGAGTTACATAACATTAAGGACGGGGAGGAGGCCCCGATCCTTCATGATTAAATACATAGTTTGTTAACAGTTCAAACATCTCATTGTCTGAACTCACAAAAAACTTACAAGCAGCCATACTCAATGCCTCTTCTTCGACAGTCTTCCCAGGCTCTACTAGCTTGGTAATCAAGTCCTGTCCTGGTGCAGGGGCAGTTGAGCCTTCACCCCTTTCTTTCTGAGGAGGCACTGGAGGTTCAGCACGGGCGTCTCAATTTTTCATTCAATCTTCAGAATGAGCAAATCTTTGGACGACATTCTGTACAGAAAGGAAAGAAATTGACGATATCTATGAAAGTTTTGTTCTATTTATAGACATAACAACTAGATAGTCAACCTCGAGAACTGATACGACCTTTTGAAAGAAGCCTAACTGTTTCTTCATTTATAACTGTTCATTCATTTATAACTGGTCATTCATTGTCCCTTTGTTCGAAAACCAACGTGATTGTTCATTCATTTATTCTCTTCTTCGAGAGTCGAAATGACTGTTCATTCATTCAGTGTCTCTTTCTCGAAAATCAAAGTGACTGTTCACTCTTCATAATGAGAATTCACGTCCCTTATACCTCTGAATTTCGATTATTTACGTCAGCAACATGTCACATTCACATTTTCTCTGGATTCTGTTTTCTATATCATCACATCAAAATCAAATTATAAAAGGAAGAAGAAGAGAAAATTATTCTTTATTCCTTCTTTAAAAATACAGATACATCTTGATGGAAATCTACTACATCTCGGATTTTTATTCAAAACGTAACAAATAAAGGTCTATTACATCTTTGGATCTTCTTATTGATAATGAAGATCTATTACATCTTTGGATCTTCTTATTGATACCAGTTCCTTGTCGTCTCGACCTGAAGCAACGAGCCAGACAATAGAATCAACTCTTGTCTTCTCTCTTAGAAAGACGAGAGGAGAACCAAAGAGTACGGCAGCTCAAAGATAAGCTGCTGTCAATACAACTGGTGGAGAGAAGACAACCCGCCAGGAGAATTAAGGAATGAAATCACCCTTGTGATACGATTCCTAATTCTGTCTCTCCACCATCCAACTCCCATGTATAAAGGCTCTTTCTACCATCTGAGGAAGACCCTTCTTGAATATGAAGAGTCCTGAGCTGTCTGATTTGAGTGTCAGAATCATATAAGCTGTCTGATATGTGTGTCAGAAAAATGCTCTTCATAGCATCCAGGTCGCCGATGCCAGTTTTGAAGAAGCTTGCCAACCAAACTTCTGCAAATATGAACAAAGAAAGAAAAGTTAGTAAAATCTATCAAAATTGTGCGCTGATCAAACATGCGCATATCAACAGTGTGCGCCGATCAACGGGCGTATATCAACAGTGTGCGCTGATCAACAGGCGCATATCAAAACTGTGTGCCGATCAACAGGCGCATATCAGCAGTGTGTGCCTCTGATCAAAGCTAAGCACTGGATCACAGTGCTCGCCTATTCTTAGGAATCCAAGCGCATATTAGCAGTGTGCACCTCTGATCGAAGCTAAGCACTGGATCACAGTACGCACCTATTCTCAGAATAATTAGCTCATATCAACAGCGTCTACAACATGCAAGTTAGAACCTATCTTCAAAAGTGACGCAAAAGTAAAACGCTCATGTGTGAAAACCATTGGTTCTTCGTTGGGACTTACCAACTTTCAAAGGCGCAGCATGCAAAATAATAACATCATGATGAAGTGGCGCAAATGAACTTATGGATAATGAATTTTTGCTGGATAGTGGGACCTTGTGAGAAGTTATTTGTTTTTAGAAAGTATGAATGTTTCTTTCATTTTGGCTATCCTTTTAGAAGTGTTGAAGATGAAACGGGCGCGTCATTCTAGGAGCCTATTTTGGAAAAGAACTAAACAATAGGCGCTTGAAACCATGTGATGGCTGCCATGTGTCTCTCAATAAAACAGTAAGCATTGAATTAGCCAAAGGAACACATCTACATGCGCCATTTCAAATCACAGCCACACAATATATCAGAAATTATAAATTTTATTGCATAAAGATGGGTAGACCCCTACAGACAATGACACAGAAAAAGAAAACAAAAAGCTGGCGCGCTCAACATTATTTCTTTTTCTCGTCCTCATTGGTCTGACAAAGAGCATCGTCCAATTCTTGCATGTTGCAGATTTCCGAGCGATGCATCCGATTTAGGAATCCCTTCGAATTACCGCACTTTTCAGATGAAAGTGATGGCCCACCATTCGAGTGATTGAAGACTGTTGGGCTTAAACCAAAATAGTCTAAAAAGTTTACCGCCCTCACTGACGGGTCATCCTCCAACAAAAAAGTCGAAGGCGTGACATCGGGTTTCGCTTCAGGAGACTTGATTTTAGTATCAGCATTGGTCTCCATCTCCTTCTTCTTAGATGCCATCGAAGTACGGAAGTGAAGAATAAGTATAAAGATCAACCCCTTGTAATGCCTGTGGTTCATATTACGTATTTTTGGAATACGTGTACGTATTTATTCTTGTATTGCATGATTCCTTGTTTAGTTTTCTTCATGGCTTGGCTTGGTTTATTCTTGGTTCGGGTTGGTTGGTTCGGCTTGGCTTGGTTTTGATTGGATTCATGATGAACCCAAGGTGAACCCCTACCTACCACCACCATTTGTATTTATTAGCCCTCTTCATTCTCTCTCTTCATTATTCATCTTCTTCTTCCTCATTCACTCCCTTCACCTACCAAAGAGAGAAGAGAGAGGTCTCGGCAAGTGCCCCTTGCCACCACTTGAGAACCACTTTTTATTTGTCCATTAGCTAGATTAGGCCATGGTGATCAACATTAGAACTTGACATTTTGTGATTTGGAGTTTCGATTGTTCTAGATCTAAGTTTCTTCTATTTTCGGTTTTGCATGGTTTTTGATCTATTTAAGTTGTATTTTTATGGGTTTTGATGTTCTTATATTGGAGAGGATTGAATTTCACCCAAGATAGAACTTTGCAATGTTGGATTTGGACTTATTTTGACCAAGTTATGGACTTTTGAAGTTTTGGGTTCAACCATAGAGTTCCTGCTGATTTGGAGAAGACAGTGAGCAGTGCACGAGCTTTTTAGCTTGTGCCACTGAGTTACGCGCGCTCTTTAGTGCAGCACAGTCCCCATACGCTGCCTTTTGGGAGCGTATGACTCGTATACGCTCGCTTGCTTGACAAGGAGTCGTATGGACCCCATACGTTGCCTTTTGGGAGCATATGACTCGCATACGCTCGCTTGCTTGACAAGGAGTCGTATGGACCCCATACGCTGCCTTTTGGGAGCGTATGACTCGCATACGCTCGCTTGCTTGACAAGGAGTCGTATGGACCCCATACGCTGCCTTTTGGGAGCGTATGACCTGAGCGTGGCTTGACCTGAGCATAGGTTGGCCTGAGCGTAGGTTGGCTTGAGCGTAGGCTGGCCTGAGCGTATGACTTTTGCACTGAGCGTATGGCCTTTGGCTGACTTGGTCTCATGTCAGCGTGTCAGATTTGGTTTTATTTTCCCTAAGCTTGGCTCTTCTATAGCCCTGTATATTGATATTTTATTAGATATTTTACGCCTATTTTATATCCTTATGCCTTTTGTCCTGAACTTGAAAATCATGAATTCATTTGATATTTTTGGAATTGATAATGGAGCACGACCCGATAGTGACCCGTAGTGGTGCACTCCTGACAAGTAACCTGATATGACCTGATAGTGACCCGTAGTGGTGCACTCCTGACAAGTAACCTGACATGACCTGATAGTGGTCCTTTGTGGTGCACTCCTAACAAGTACACTTGGCATGATAACCTGACATGATTATCTCGAATAGCTGTTGCGACGGCTACCTGACATGACATGACCTGTATAATTAATCTGGATACCGTGGGCGATTGTGCTTGTATAAATAATCTAGTCCTGTCTTGCATCATGCCTAGGACAGGGACTCCTGAGTACCACGGTCAGGAGTACCTACAAAAATGGACTAAGGCTAATAACTAGATTAATACACTAGTCATGACGAGATTTTCCAGCTACAGGCAATTCCGTTACCTGGGCACGCCTTGGGATCTGTAGCCTGCCGTCGAGTATGGCACATTTCCAGCACACTGTCATGTGTTGCACCCTTCAAGCTACCTAAGGGTACATTCATTTCCTGGACGATGTACCCACCTGAATTCAACTCTAATCTTTTAACCCGGGTAACCTGGATGGTCTGCAGGGCTTGTGGCTGTGGAATAATCTTACTGCATCTTGTTAGTAATTAGGCTTGTGATAACCCTAGTTAGTTAAAGTATCAAGCCGTAATTCTTGCTTGGCCGTGAAATGATTGGACGGAGTCTAACCAGTCTAGTCTTGCCCTGATCCTGTTCCAGATTATTGAATGACCAGAATGCTTGTATTTATTTTACCGATAAATGGTGAGAATTCCAAGTTCTGTTCAGACGAAGGGTTACAACCCCGGTCCTTGTTTGGTTTACGGGTTGTAACCTGGTTATCTGAATAGTCCCATAGTTATCTCGTCGTATATCATCCTGGTGTATTTCTTTATTTCCAGTTCTTACTTTTATTTATATCTTGTGCTGATTGCTGGTTTTAGTTCTTAAGTAAAGCTTCCTTTGTGGCACTTGCTCTTTCTGGGGTCTGACCCAGCTGGTTTTGTGTGGCCAGATTTCAGAGCAGCTCCAGAGGATCTACCGACCTTCCTGCCAGATGGTGAACACTAGAAGGAATCCAGGCAACGAGTGGGTTATTTTTGGCTCTTCCACTCTATTGTAAAAATATTCTTTTGAGGCGTTTAGCCGACGAGCACCTGTTTAGCTCGATTGTACTTACTTACTGTCTGCCTATGGGCTGTAACATGATTAACAGATCCTAGGGTTGATCATGTATGACTAAAACTCTTGCTAGTCCTGACATTTTGTAACGACTAGCTTCATGATCAACTGAATATGTAATGTTTGGGATGCCTTACTATTGTATATTTAATGATCATACATCTTGTGACTTTTACTTACTTACTTGTGATTGAGACACTAGGCTTGTTCATGACCTTAAGAGACTGTTGGCTTGTAGATAAACCCTCATGTATCTAGACAGCTGTGATCGTATAGCGAGATGGATTCCATTTTATATACGTAGCTGGCTATGTCTGCCCCCGCTCTCCAGTATTCTGGTTCTGGGGCGTGACATGGTTTAAGTGGTGGCCCATGCAGGTCTTGTAAATCAAGATTTGTGAGGGTTTACCGAATAGATGTCTCAATCAGTATTCGTCCTTGATCTCTGCTCATATCTTCTGAATCTCTGGATTCTTGTCCTGATCATATGCTTGTATCGTTGATCTGTCCTGGTCCTTCCTTATTGTTCCTTATGTCATCTTCTCCAGCGGTATTTTTCGTGGTCCTACCGACCAGCAAGGCGGAGCACCTCCCGCGGACCAGCAGCAACCTGGAGATCAAGCCCAGCATTTCGGAGTAGCCTCCAGAGTCGAGCCTATTGGAGAAGAGCCACCAGTCCAGCCAGTTTAACCTGCCGAGCCTGATGATGGTACTTTGGTAGGACTCGTCAGGACCTTGATAGCTTCCCAAGACCGGCATGAAGATGCCCTGCACCAGGCAGTGACGGATGCTTTGACTCGGGGTGGTCATCAGGGTAACAGCGCGGCCAACAGCTTCAAGCGCTTGAACCCTCCATTCTTCGACGATAGTGAAGATGCTATCGCGGCAGATGCTTGGCTTCAGGATACAGAGGTGATTCTAGAAGCAGCCAGGACCCCAGAGAACGAGAAGGTGGAAGTGGTACGCCTACAGCTATTGGATCTTGCCCGCAGCTGGTGGACGGCACAGGACGTTGGATTAGCAGTACCCATTCCATGGGCAGTGTTCAGAGAGAGATTCCAGACCAAGTATTTCGATACCGTGGCTCGGTATGATCTGCAGACGAGGTTTACCAATCTGAAGCAAGGAGACAGGACGGTCGACGGATATGCAGCCGAGTTTTCCAGACTCAGTCGGTTTGCTCCCACTTTGGTGGCAACCGAGAATGATAGAGCCCAGCGGTTCCAGCAGGGACTTCACCTGGAGATCTTGTTGGCAGTTGAGCAGTTTGAGCATCAGACTTTTGATGCAGTCTTGAGAGCAGCCCGGAGGCATGAGTATACCTCCTAGAGGATTGTGGATAGGGCCAGAGGTCGGAAGAGATCTCACGGCCAGATGAATCAGTCTTCAGCACCGGCCCCGGCAGCCAGGGCTTTGACTATTGGAGCTTCGAGGCGAGCGGCCTCAGTAACGTCGGTTCAGCATTCAATCCCGACGTACCCTCAGCAGCAGAAGTAGAAGCAATCTTCTGCAGTGGGCTGTTCTTATTGTGGGAAGCCAGGCCATGTGGTGGCAGAATATTGCAGGGCACAGGGATTGTGTCTGGCTTATGGAGCACCAGACCATAGGGCAGGATCCTGCCCGAATAGGGGTGGTTCATCATCGTCCAACCTTTCTAGCTCTTCGGTCAGAGGACCAGCTCCGGTCCAGCAGCAGCAGTACCCATTGCCGAGGCCTTTGCCGCCTCAGACCAAAGTATTCCAGCAGTAGAACCCCCAGCAGTATGCACAAGTCCAAGCCCAGAGTCAGAACAGGCAGCAAGGATTTCAGCAGAGGGGACCAGCACCACGAGGGCACGATCAGGCTATGGTGATGACCGTGGAGGAAGGATTGGCACCAGGAGAGGTAGTGGCAGGTTCTATTCTCGTCAACTCCTTTCCAGCTTCAGCTTTATTTGATTCTGGTACATCGCATTCATTTATGTCTGCACGATTCGCGACACGGGTAGGATTGGAGCCTGAGTCATTATCAGTAAGGCTTAATATACTTACTGGTAACGGACTTGTGGGAGTAGATAGAGTGTTTTCCTCGTGTCGGATCGTAGTTAGCGGTAGAGAATTCCTCGCTAGATTGATAGAGTTCCCGATAGTCGATTATGATGTGGTCCTAGGGATGGATTGGTTGAGGAACCAGTATGCTAGGATAGACTGCCACATTAGCAGGGTTGTTTTCAGCATTCCAGGCAAGCCGGAGTTTTCTTTCTCCCGAGGCGAAGTTGAGTCATCTCCTCCAGTATTGCGGATGGCAGTAGCAGCAGTTCAGTTGCCCAGGATAGTCGAGGAGTTTCCAGATGTTTTCCCAGAAGAACTTCCAGGTATGCCTCCGGAGCGGGAGATCGAGTTTACTATAGACTTGATTCCTGGGACAGCCCCAGTGTTAGAGGGAGTCTACAGGATGGCGCCATCAGAGTTGGAGATCTTGTACAAGATGATTGAAGAGCTTAGAACCAAGGGATTCATTCGTGCTAGTGGATCGCCTTGGGGAGCCCCGATACTTCTTGTGAAAAAGAAGGATGGTACGTCCAGGTTATGTGTTGATTATCGTACCTTGAACTCAGTGACAATCAAGAACAGATACCCTCTTCCGAGGATAGATGACTTGTTTGATCAACTCCAAGGGGCTTCAGTATTCTCGAAGATTGATTTGCGCTCAGGTTATCATCAGATCCGAGTCAGAGAGCAGGACATCCCGTAGACAGCTTTTAGATCGAGATATGGGCATTGGGAATTCCTTGTTATGCCTTTTGGAGCAACCAATGCACCGGCAGTATTCATGGACCTCATGAATCGCATCTTCATGCCTGACTTGGATCAGTTTATGATTGTGTTCTTGGATGACATTCTGGTCTACAGCAAGAGTGAGGCGGAGCATGAGCAGCATCTCCGTATAGTTCTTCAGATCCTCAGAGAGCACCAGTTATATGCCAAGTTCAGTAAATGCGAGTTCTGGCTCGATCGCATTTCGTACTTGGGTCATATCATCACTCGAGGAGGAGTAGAAGTGGATCTCCAGAAGATTGTGGCTATTGAGTCATGGCCAGTACTCAGTACAGTTGCAGAGGTTCGTAGTTTTCTTGGATTGGTCGGCTATTACCGGCGGTTTGTTTCGGATTTTGCTTGAATTTCAGCGCCATTGACGCAGTTGACCCACAAGGATGCGCAGTTTGCTTGGACAGCAGAGTGTCAGAGTTCTTTTGAACAGTTGAAGCAAGGCCTGATAACAGCTCCTATTCTCACGCTTCCAGATAGGACCGGAGGATTCTCAGTGTACTGTGATGCTTCAGGCAGAGGTTTAGGATGTGTTCTGATGCAGCATGGGAAGGTAATAGCTTATGCATCACGACAACTTCGTGATCATGAGAGGAATTACCCATCCCATGACTTGAAGCTGACAGCAGTGGTGTTTGCACTTAAGTTATAGAGGCACTACTTGTATGGAGACAGGGTGGAGATTTTCACCGACCACAAGAGCCTGAAGAATGTTTTCACCCAGAAGGATCTTAACATGCGTCAGAGGAGATGGCTAGAACTACTTGTGGATTATGATGTCAACTTGCAGTATCATCCTGGGAAGGCCAACGTTGTTGCAGATGCTTTGAGCAGGAGAGCCGAAGTTTATTTTCTAACAGCGCAACCAGAGCTGTTAGTAGATCTTCAGAAGATGGTTATTGAAGTTGTTCTTCCTTCCAGTGTGGCCTTGATGGCCAGTATACAAGTTCAGTCCACTATAGTCGAGAGGATCCGGATGGCGCAGTCGGCAGATTCCAAGCTTCAGCGACTCAGAGCAGAGTGTGAGATAGGACGAAGACCAGAGTTATGCATTCATGAGGATGGTACACTTCGACATGGCAAGCGTCTTTGTGTATCCAGCGGAGATATCCGGCAGGAAATCATGTCAGAAGCGCACAGTTCGCAGTATTCTATCCATCCCGACAGTACGAAGATGTGCCGTGATATCCGTCAGCACTTCTGGTGGAATGGCATGAAGCGAGAGATAGCCCGGTTTGTCTCTCGATGTTTGGTTTGCCAACAAGTTAAAGCCGAACATTAGAGACCGGCTGGACTTCTTCAGCCCTTACCGATTCCAGAATGGAAGTGGGAGCATGTAACCATGGATTTTGTGACTGGATTACCTTGATCTCCAGCTGGTAGAGATGCTATCTGGGTTATAGTTGATAGGCTCACAAAAGTGGCTCACTTTCTTCTATTTAGAGTTGGTCAGTCGACGGCTCAGTTAGCAGAGATGTACCTCAAGCAGATTGTCAGATTGCACGGTGTGCCAGTCAGTATCACCTCGGACCGAGATTCAAGATTTACGTCGTACTTTTGGCGTAGCTTGCAAGAGAGTTTGGGAACTCATCTCCAGTTCAGTTCAGCATATCACCCACAGACAGATGGCCAGTCGGAGCGCACGATCCAGACTCTTGAAGACATGTTGCGGTCCTGCACACTTGACTTCGGTGGTTCATGGGAAGATCACTTGCACCTGGTGGAATTCTCGTACAACAATAGTTTCCAGGCCAGTATCCAGATGGCACCGTTCGAGGCACTGTATGGTAGGAAGTGCAGATCCCCGCTAGCCTGGGATGATGTTGGAGAGAGACAGATGCTCGGTCCAGAAATGATTGCCCAGACAGTTGAAGTGGTCAGGCGAGTCAGAGATCATCTTCGAGTTGCCCAAGATCGCCAGCGCCATTGGGCCGATTCTCATCGACGCCCTCTCGAGTTTTTGGTCGGCGATCATATTTTCCTGAGGATTTTGCCTAACCGTGGCGTCATTCGTTTCGGCGTATGGGACAAGCTTAGTCCTAGGTATATAGGACCGTTTGACATTCTGGAGCGAGTAGGAGATATATCCTATCGTCTCGCTCTTTCACCGTCGTTAAGCGAGGTGCATGACGTGTTCCATGTATCCCAATTACGACGGTATATCCCAGACCCGAGCCACATCCTGGATCATTCGAAATTGGTTGTTGGTACCAACCTTTCGTATGAGGAGAGGCCCGTGTCTATATTGGACCGGAGAGAGAAGATCCTCAAGAATAAGACTATCAAGTTAGTTCGAGTTGCTTGGGGTCATCACTCTTTGGAGGAGTCAACGTGGGAGCGTGAGGACGATATCCGATCACGATATCCCGACTTGTTTGACTCGTGAGGTATAATGTCTTTCTTATGCCTCATGCCTTCGATTCCTTGCTTGAATGAGTGATTGTTTGCCTAGTTATAGCTTGCATGTGATTAATATAGCTTGTCATTGCTCCTCTAGCCTCTTGATTAAATTTTGAGGACAGAATTCTTTTAAGGTGGGTAGAGTTGTAATGCCTGTGGTTCATATTACGTATTTCTGGAATATGTGTACGTATTTATTCTTGTATTGCATGATTCCTTGTTTAGTTTTCTTCATGGCTTGGCATGGTTTATTCCTGGTTCGGGTTGGTTGGTTCGGCTTGGCTTGGTTTTGATTTGGTTCATGATGAACCCAAGGTGAACCCCTACCTACCACCACCATTTGTATTTATTAGCCCTCTTCATTCTCTCTCTTCATTATTCATCTTCTTCTTCCTCATTCACTTCCTTCACCTACCAAAGAGAGAAGAGAGAGGTCTAGGCTAGTGCACCTTGCCACCACTTGAGAACCACTTTTTATTTGTCCATTAGCTAGATTAGGCCATGGTGATCAATATTAGAACTTGATATTTTGTGATTTGGAGTTTCCATTTCTAGATCTAAGTTTCTTCTATTTTCGGTTTTGCATGGTTTTTGATCTATTTCAGTTGTATTTTTATGGGTTTTGATGTTCTTATGTTGGAGAGGATTGAATTTCACCCAAGATAGAACTTTACAAAGTTGGATTTGGACTTATTTTGACCAAGTTATGGACTTTTGAAGTTTTGGGTTCAACTATAGAGTTCCTGCTAATTTGGAGAAGACAGTGAGCAGTGCACGAGCTTTTTAGCTTGTGCCACTGAGTTGGCGCGCTCTTTAGCACAGCGCAGTCCCCATATGCTGCCTTTTGGGAGCGTATGACTCACATACGCTCGCTTGTTTGACAAGGAGTCGTATGGACCCCATACGCTGCCTTTTAGGAGCGTATGACTCGCATACGCTCGTTTGCTTGACAAGCAGTCGTATGGACCCCATACGCTGCCTTTTGGGAGCGTATGACCTGAGCGTGGCTTGACCTGAGCATAGGTTGGCCTGAGCGTAGGTTGGCTTGAGCGTAGGCTTGCCTGAGCGTATGACTTTTGCACTGAGCGTATGGCCTTTGGCTGACTTGGTCTCATGTCAGCGTGTCAGATTTGGTTTTATTTTCCCTAAGCTTGGCTTTTCTATAGCCCTGTATATTGATATTTTATTAGATATTTTACGCCCATTTTATATCCTTATGCCTTTTGTCCTGAACTTGAAAATCATGAATTCATTTGATATGTTTGGAATTGATAATGGAGCACGACCCGATAGTAACCCGTAGTGGTACACTCCTGACAAGTAACCTGACATGACCTGATAGTGACCCGTAGTGGTGCACTCTTGACAAGTAACCTGACATGACCTGATAGTGGCCCATTGTGGTGCACTCCTAACAAGTACACTTGGCATGATAACCTGACATGATTATCTCGAATAGCTGTTGCGACGGCTATCTGACATGACATGACCTGTATAATTAATCTGGACACCGTGGACGATTGTGCTTGTATAAATAATCCAGTCCTGTCTTGCATCATGCCTAGGACAGGGACTCCTGAGTACCACGGTCAGGAGTACCTACAAAAATGGACTAAGGCTAATAACTAGATTAATACACTTGTCATGACGAGATTTTCCAGCTACAGGCAATCCTGTTACCTGGGCACGCCTTGAGATCTGTAGCCTGCCGTCGAGTAGGGCACATTTCCAGCACACTGTCATGTGTTGCACCCTTCAAGCTACCTAAGGGTACATTCGTTTCCTGGACGATGTACCCACCTGAATTCAACTCTAATCTTTTAACCCGGGTGACCTGGATGGTCTGCAGGGCTTGTGGCTGTAGAATAATCTCACTGCATCTTGTTAGTAATTAGGCTTGTGACAACCCTAGTTAGTTAAAGTATCAAGCCGTAATTCTTGCTTGGCCGTAAAATAATTGGACGGAGTCTAACCAGTCTAGTCTTGCCCTGATCCTGTTCCAGATTATTGAATGACCTGAATGCTTGTATTTATTTTACCGATAAATGGTAAGAATTACAAGTTCTGTTCAGACGAAGGGTTACAACCCCGGTCCTTGTTTGGTTTACGGGTTGTAACCTGGTTATCTGAATAGTCCTATGGTTATCTCGTCGTATATCATCCTGGTGTATTTCTTTATTTCCAGTTCTTACTTTTATTTATATCTTGTGCTGATTGCTGGTTTTAGTTCTTAAGTGAAGCTTCCTTTGTGGCACTTGCTCTTTCTGGGGTCTGACCCAGCTGGTTTTGTGTGGCCAAATTTCGGAGCAGCTCCAGAGGATCTACCGACCTTCCTGCCAGATGGTGAACACTAGAAGGAATCCAGGCAACGAGTGGGTTATTTTTGGCTCTCCCACTCTATTTTAAAAATATTCTTTTGAGGCATTTAGCCGACGAGCACCTGTTTAGCTCGATTGTACTTACTTACTGTCTGCCTACGGGCTGTAACATGATTAACAGATCCTAGGGTTGATCATGTATGACTAAAACTCTTGCTAGTCCTGACATTTTGTAACGACTAGCTTCATGATCAACTGAATATGTAATATTTGGGACGCCTTACTATTGTATATTTAATGATCATACATCTTGTGACTTTTACTTACTTGCTTGTGATTGAGACACTAGGCTTGTTCATGACCCTAAGAGACTGTTGGCTTGTAGATAAACCCTCATGTATCTAGAACGCCGTGACCGTATAGCAAGATGGATTCCATTTCATATACGTAGCTGGCTATGTCTGCCCTCGCTCTCCAGTATTCTAGTTCTGGGGCGTGACACCCCTACATATATATCACCAAACTGACTCTTTATATTCCTCATGGGAAACTGAAAATCATCAATGAAACTCGGGAAGACGAAGATGAGATCGAGTATTTTTGAAAAAATTAATTATGACGACTGGGCATTGACTGGCGTAACTTGACTCGATAATTCAAAGTATTTCAAAACTTTAAAATATTCTTAAGTTTTGAAAACTTTGAAGGGGGTCTTGTAGGGCCTAAAAATTGAGTTGTGCTATATATTTACTACTTGGCAATTAAGTTGTGCCCCAAAAATCAAGCTACGCTACTGATATGAAGGTCAGAGATCAAACTGCGCCACTAACCAGGTTGTGCCAAATATCAGACTGTGCCCAGTCATATTGTACCAAAGTCTACGTGGCATAGGACATTTAATTTCTATTATTGCCTGACAACACTGACAACTCACAGCACAGTAAACGAAGAAAATCTCTTCGAATCCCTCAAAACGTGCCGTTCGAGGAGATTAAATGGACAATTGTCCTGCATATCTTGTGAGTTGTGCCTAGGCGCAATCTAAACAAATTTCTTAGTTGTGCCTAGGCACAATCTCAACGACTTCTTCTCAAAAGATGACACGTGCCTATGCATTAAGTTGCGCCTAGGCGCAACCCAATCAGGCGCAGTTTAACTTGTTGACTGAAGCTCGTGCAACCTGATAAAGTTGAGATAACTTTTATTTTCTAAAGCTGGATGACGTGGCGCACAAGCTACTAATCTCTCAAAACGTGTCCACTATTCTATACACAACCACGTGCATCTCAATCATATGATGCCACGGGTCTAAATACAGTTAGTGCACGATTGATTAATTGAATGGAAGTTGGCGCAACATAAGGTTTGTGTAACCCAATGTGGCGCAATCCAACCTTGAGCACATCCGAATAACTGCTAAAACAGATATTTCCAAAACTCTATAAGTAGAGTTTCCAGTCATTGTTGAAGGATCAATCACAGAGACCAATTACTCCTGCAAAATTGTTGCTGCATTCTCCAGAGGCTCTAGTCTTCAAGTTCACGTAGTCCAAGGGATAAAGTGATCGTCTTCTGTTCAGATTCCTACAGTTGTACTTTTCTAGAAATCATTGTATTTTTGTACTCTTTTCTAAGTTTGTTATAAAAACTTTTTGTTTTTGCAAACAATAGCCTGCACACCAGATCAACCAAAGTTAATACCTTGCTCAAATCGAACTTATGCTTTCCATCAATTCGCATTGATACTTCATCGGGTCAACATAACTCTTCGAGTCAACGACTCATCATAATGCACCGTGCGGAACGGAGTATTACAATTATCCCCTTGACATGTCATATATCTAGAATACATTTTTCTTTAGACATTTAACTAGTCCTGTTTTATTTGTTCAAATAGACTATCTAGGATCTATGGATTCTTTCATTAAAACTGTTTTCATGATATTAAAATTCGAATCGTCAGCTGTCAGTCTGAAGACTAAATAGACACATTCGAACTTTTATTAAAACAATTTTTCATAATAAATTCTGTATTTTAAAAGTCTTTTTGAATTGTCCCTGATATAGTGAATCTGTCTATTATTTGCATTGAAACAGTTTTCAAAAATCTTTTATTGTCTTGAATTTTTGAGACATATTTTATTTGGAGACATATTTTGTCTATTCATCTTTAACCATTTATTTATTGGATTTTTCTTTTGATTGCCTAAAGATGATTTTTGTTTTAAGTTTTGAACTTTATATGCATTTGATCAAAGGTAAGAAAGATGCATATCTTGGATATTCCTTAGATCTTATGGTTATTGTTTTCTTACATTTAAATTACTTTAGAACTAGAATACACATATTTTTAGGGGAAGCAAATTAATTGTTTCAAATTTGTATGCCCTTAATATGTGGTATACCTAGTTCATCATGGACATATATTCTTTTACTTAAATATCTTGTTGAGTTGTTCATGATATTTGAATTTGTATTGGATTTATGAGAGAATTTATGATTATTATTATTTTTTTTTGATTCTCTCATTCTATTTGAGTTTCTAAAAGTTATCTTGCCAAATATATTTAATTATATATTTGATTTTTCTTTGAGTTTAACTTAATTTTGGTTTTTCTTATTGAGATTTATCTCAAAGTTTATGATTATCTATATTTAGACTGATCATACTTGGCGGGGGAGCATTCAAGTCGACTGAATTTCTCATTCTAAAGTGTTTTGTCTTCATTACCTTCATGTTTATCTAATGGATATAATATATCATGAAAAAGTAATTGAATTCAAATGCATTAACTTTGATATAGATTTTGCATAGATTCTAGTATATTTATTTTGATTTTTTTCAATGATTATACTCTTTATGGAATTGATTCACTAATTTGTATGGGCAAATTATGGATCATATTTTTTTGTGATCATTGTTAAACGTCTCGTTTTGTTTTGCTTTTGTTTGTATATACTAGATCTATAAATTTCTCATGATTTAGTTATGATCAATAGGTGATTTCTATGTTATTGG
The DNA here is from genome assembly GCA_029216955.1 of Iris pallida. Classification (NCBI taxonomy): domain Eukaryota; kingdom Viridiplantae; phylum Streptophyta; class Magnoliopsida; order Asparagales; family Iridaceae; genus Iris; species Iris pallida. Next base: position 10,185,599 of record JANAVB010030219.1, read on the forward strand.
TATCTATTTCAAAACTACAGTTTCATTTTATTCATTATATTGAGTTTTGAATGTCATTTTTGAATTTCTAGTTGGTAAACTATGTATTAATTGATTTTCTTTTCCTAAGTTCAACCAACTATATATTGTGTTTTGATAAGTTTTTTTATACTTTAATTATACAAATTTTTAAACTTATCGGTACACTATTCTCCTAATCCTTAATCATGATTATTTTTGCCTTCCTCCTTTACATATGCTTGAGTTCGTTTTATCTCTTATTACGGGGGAGCTTATTTTTGATCTTGTCAAAGGAGGAGAAATAAGTTTAAGTTAGCACACAAAATTCTAGTAGTATGTGTTTATTATTGATACATGTATCTACTGTATATATCTTAAACTTAACCGATTTTCCATAATCAAAAATGGGGAGATTTTTAGCCCAATGATTACATCATATTTTTGAATATGGCTAATCAATTAAGTTTAACTAATGAAGTCACTAATATTCATATAATCACTATCTTGTTGCTACATAAACATAGCATTGTCCTTATGTTCACTATATAAATATTTCTATGCTTGTATCATATTGCTTTGTTCGTCTAACATGTTCTTGTAAGACATGCAGTAAGCATGATAAAGCTTTGTCAAAGCAGGACATATGCAATGAAGAATTAATGATAGGCCAAAGATGACGTTATATAAGAAGATTTCTCTGTTTATCTTTGGACGACAACTGTCAAGGAAAAATACTTCTTCAATGTCTAGAAAAAGGCGTCATCATATGGGCTATTGGTTTTCATATTTATTCTATATTTTTCTATTTATTGAGTCTAGATTATTTGTGAGTCGGGATCACTGGCAATTAGAAGTCTATCTCAACCTATCTTGATTCATTCTTTAAACCGAACCAAACCCAATTGAACCAAAAACCGACTTAGGTTGAACCAGAACCAAAGGAACCGAACTCGGCCAGAGCTCTGCCCGAACTCGGTCCACTTGAATTTCTTCTGGTAAGCAGCAAATTCCTACTCCTTTGGATCTACAACGTTCAAAATTATGAACGTTAACTCTACCGAGTTCTGCCCGAACTCTGTCTTAAAAATTCCTATAAATAGAGAAGATTTTGTCATTTCTAAACATTCAATCCTTCTTCATCTTCTCTATCTATTCTAAAGTCTTCCTATTTATCAAGAGCTTTAAATCTTCCTATTCCTAAGACAACTCCAATTCTTCTAAGTGTCGGTGGTTTCCAATTAGGAGTATTTGAGTTGTACAAGCTTGGAGTATAAAAGATTTCTTCAGAACGGTATTGAAGTTTGTTTGTGGGCTTCGGATAAAAATACGACGGTATTAAAGTTGATGTGTTCTTCGGAGCAAAACACGTGGTGTAATCTCTATTTTAAATAGTGGATTCAATATCGGGTTGAGTACTTGAGACTGGACTAGTCCTCTCAGAGGAAAACCAGTATAAACCTTGGTGTTTGCGTTTGCTCTTCTTAACTCATTTAATTTACGTATTTACTTATATACTGCATGCACCATATTTGTTTAGTAACTGCCGTAAATATTTTTAAGTGGTGATTATTATTCCTCTGCACACACGCACTCTATTCACCCCCTCGAGAAGTGCTCAACGGTCCTACAATAACGTCTTCACGTGCTCAATATTGGCAACGTGGTTGTACACGATATCGTCAACGAACTGCCTGATATATCCGCACACCTGTTTTTGCTCAAAATTCTAGTCCTCCTCGAATTTATCAACTGGTCGCTTAAAAGCAAATACGGGCATATGCAGCTTCTTGATAAACAATAAATGTTTCATCTTGCTCCGCTAATAATAATAGTTTGTGCCATTCAGGTTCACCATGCACACCGGCTTCGCGTCCATCTCTCCTCTCTAGTTTTCCTGTCAACTCCTGACATCCTTCTGAATTTTAGAACTTGGCTCTGATACCACTTTGTTGGGAAAGAAACATGAAAACCTTTCCCCAAACTAGAGAGTACCTGCAAGAGAACCGAGCAATACAATGCACGAACCAAATACCAAACACAATCTATGCAGACACAGAGAATTTTTGACGTGAAAAACTCTTGAGGGAAAAACCATGGGACGATCGAAGTCCAACCCTTGAGAAGCCTTCACTAATGAAATAAAGGAGTACACCCTCTACAAACTTCTTCCAATCTAATACGGATCCCCACAACACTTGGAAGAAAGAATAGTTGATTACAAGGCTCTGAAGAACAAAGACGACGAATAGAGATTACCTGAACACGATCCTCCTTCGAAAATGACCTTTAATCCTCCTTCTTCTCTCCCAAAGTTGCAATGGCACTCTTGCTTCTTTTCTCTCTATTTTTTTCAATGTTGTGTTGTGATTAGGTTAGGAAAAACCATATATAAACCCCCCTAATCCTGCAGTGAAATCAGGATCGTATATGATCCAAGGGTATAAAAATACCTAAAATTTGCCTCAGTCCGTTGACACAGAGTTCGGCCATAACTCTGTATTTTCGTGACAGAACAGTTCTGGAACCGAGGGGGCAGAGCTCGGCCAGAACTCTGCCTGGGGCAGAGTTCGGCCAGAACTTTGCCTTCACTGTTCCAGAAAGTACTCTGGTAGCTCCCGAGCTTCTTCTTCATCTCCGAATGGCCTCGTCACCTCCCCGAGCTTCTCTGACACACAAACGGCGCTCGTCGTACTCCAGGGTCTTCTCCACATAGGTTGGGAACCTCACCCACTCTAACATGTAATACTCCAAAACTGAGGCCTGTATATCCTCTGGCGAGAAAACCTTTCCTATCGAATCAATAATTTTGCAAATAGTATTACGATGTTGCCTTGTTTCTATAATATCATAGAAAAACTTGAAGCATCGATCCCCTATTTGCCATCGAAAATACGATAAGGATTTGTTGAGATTAAACTTTGGTATTTTAATTACAAACAAAAGAATATACAATGTAGGACTTAGACGTAGTCATAGGAGTACACTTTTGTTTTTATCTGGGTACTGTATCGGTGGAGCGAGTGGTAATGCGTTTACTCCGTTGACGATATGACGACGATCTTGGATTCTCTGAAGGTCTGGGTTGCTCTGCATGTCGGAGCGTTTGGAGAAGAAGTAGACGTTACATGTCTTTTCTTGTCTCTATATGTAGATATGATGATCTCTCCGTCTGTGTGGATGAAGGAATGATACTTTAATTTATAGGCAGCAAAGAGGTCTGCTTATGCGTGCATATGTAGGATGTGCCTATACGTGGAAATGCCACATGGCTGATGCCGTGGGGCGCATGGACGATACGTCCTGGGTTGAAGCTGAATCTTGTTTGCACTGCACTATTTGGCTACGGTGGATCTGATATGTGGTAGTTGTAGAGATTCGGTTGTTGCTGAGATCTTGGGTGCTTAGTGTTTGCCATTAAAATTGTTTTGATTGAAATTTTAATACAAACAGAACAGTGATACAATATAGGACTTGGATGTAGTCCTAGGAGTACACTTTTGTTTAAGCTGGGTCCTTAGTACCAATGGAGTGAGTGGTAATGCGTTGACTCCGTTGACCGGCTGACGACGGTTATCGGTTCTCTGAAGGTGTTGATTGCTCTGGGTGCTGGAGCTTGCTGAGAGGAGGAAGACGTTGAGTGTCTAGAACTGCCTCTCCGGTGATTCTCTGTTATGGATTCTTTTTGAGTCTTGTGTGTTCTGAGTCTCTGTGTGTGTGTGTGAAGGAGATGATCCTTCTATTTATAGTTTTGCAGGCTGGCTGCTCATGCGCGCATGGAGGATGCGCCGGTGTGGGGACGCCACATGGAGGTTGCTGATGGAGGCGCACGGATGCTGCGCCCTGATCGAGGGGGAGAACTCTTCATACTGCTGTTGTGAGCCGGCACGTAGCAGAGAGAAGATCTTTTCGTTGCTGAAATCTTGGATGAGTTGAGTCAAAAGACACGTGTCGTCGACTCATGGTTCGAAGATCTCGGATTTGGTGGAGAGAAGTGATCTGGTGAGCTGCGCCTTAGATTGGGCGCAGGAGGAGGCTGCGGCTCATAACCTTTAGGAGTTACAAACCATTTGGGGCGCATGGCTTTTGAGGCGCATGCAGGCGACTTTCCTTCTGTCTTTCGGGATCAGAGAGCAGTCTGAGGCGCATGGCTTTTAAGGCGCATGCTGATTTGGACGCATGGCCGTAGAGGCGCATGCTGATGGTGGAGTGGCCACGTGGCAGTAGCCGTCGAAATAAAGTCATGATGATGCTGACGTTGCCGACGCTTCGTTTTCTGAATAAAGCTGTCAACTGTTCAGACTTTGGGAGGCGTGCTGCCAACTCTGTCAGTTCAGCATTTAATGTTGGTGACGTTCGATGGACAGCTGAGTGGGCGCGTCGGTTGGCGTTCCACTCGGTATGGAGATGTGTGAGGACGCACCCTCTGTAATACGCCGAGTACTGTAGGGCGCGTCTGTGTGATGCGCCTGACGCCGAAGGGCGCGTCCGTGTGATGCGCTGTCTGGCTGGCACATCGGACATGTCTTTTAATGATGCGGCTGTCTCGCTCTTCGAGTGCCATAAATAGCCGTTTGGCTGAATTCGAGGCGTCCGGTTCATCCATTTAATGTAAATTCATTGCACGAAATTCGGAGGGCCATCCACTTGGCGCGTGGGTTTGATCTGCCCGGCCTATAAATAGTGGCATAGAGAGAAGATTTGCTTCTCATTCCCTCACGTACTTCCAACATGAACTTGAACATGCGGGTGCATTCTATTGATGAAGTGCTCCCGAGGGTGAAGATGAGACGCTGTGTTGTCTTCGATGCTCTTGAAGGTGACTGTTACATCCAAAAGACGGAGTCGAGGGCTTCTGTGGCAGGCGGAAGGTGCCTGTTGTATCCAAAGATAGGGATGCTCGAGCCTTGTCTCTGTTATTCCGGAAGAGCCGTAGATCGGAATGGCGGTGCTAGGCTCTCTCTTCCTTCAAAGTGGGTGTCGCCCCACTTTGATCGTGTTGAAAGCTGCTCCTTTAGCCGCGGTTTCGATCACGGTCTTCCTTCGGCTTTGGAGGCTCTTTCGAAGCCTCCCCTGGCCACAGCATTTGCGGTGCTCTTCTCTTCCTTGGTTCCAGCCAGAGGGTTAAATGCTTTGCTTGGCGAAGCACTTATCAGGTTAGCCTGGCTGGAAGAGCGGCACATAACTAGGCTCTGCTCGGCCAGGTGAGCCTGGCTGGAAGAATTTGGCTGAAGGGATGCACATAGCTGGATGCTGAAGGGATGCACACAACTGAGCTGCTGAAGGGATGCACACAACTGAGCTGCTGAAGATATGGTGGGATGCACCTGGTTGGAGGCGCATGATGTCTGCTGCGCTTGACTGACAGCGCATGGTGACTGGCAGCGCATGATGACTGCTGCGCCTAACTGGAGGCGCATGGTGGCCGCTGGCTGTAGACTTAGGATCTTTCCTTTGTAGAAATTCTCCTTTGTACAACCTTTTCTAGACATGTAATAGACTTTTATATATAATGAAAAGTCCTTCTTCAAATGTCTATACTTATTGACTTTGCTGTGAAGTTCTTCGTCTGAGTTCTAGCGCATGTAGTGTCTGGCGCATGGGCTTTCTGGTTGTGAAATTCCATGCTTCTACAAGACCCCCTTCAAAGTTTTCAAAACTTTTGAATAAGTTTTGGAATACTTTGAATAAGAAGCATGGAGGTCAGGGCGCATGATTTCTGGGCGCATGCCTGTTCGGACGCATGCTTTTCTCAGTTAATAATGATGGTGCCTCGGTACCGAAAAGATTAATGATAATCTTTTGGTTTTATTTGCTGCTATCCTTGCACGGAACCCGAGGCGACGGCTGAGATCACGCGTCATCTGTTCACGCGTGCGACCAAGCCCTATAAATAGGTAAGAGTTGGAGAGAGAAAGGGTTCTTCTTCTCTGTGCCTCTGCTTCTTTAGAATTTCTTCTTCAAAACCCTAACTTCTCCTTCCTCGAGAGAATGGCTCCCAAGACTCCTCGCGGTGCTGCCGGCAAGGGGAAGGAGAAAGCGAAGGAGTCTGTCGATGAGGATGTACCTATCACTCTTGCGCCTCTTGCCGACGTTCGTCCTGAGGTGACAGGTGAGTTTCGTCTCTGCTTTGGGCCCTGTGCCCTAACTGCCGACACGTATAGACTTCGGTCTTTGATGATACGCCGAGGTTCTATCCTGCCGACGTGCATAGGTTTATACCTTTATCATGCACCGAGGTTTTAATGGCTGACGCGCATGGGTTTTATTCCCTGAAGATGCGCCGAAGCCTTTGCTGACGCGCATGGGCTCACGCTCTAATAATGCGCCGAAGCTCCAATGCCAACGCGCATGGGCTTACGCCCTGATGATGCACCGAGACATGCTGACGTGCATGGGCCTATGCCCTGATGATGCGCCGAAGCAGATGCGCATAGGTTCATACTCTGATGATGCGCCGAAGCAGATGCGCATGGGTTCATACCCTGGCAATGCGCCAGTCTGTTTGACATATTTTGTCTTTTTGCCTGACTTCCACTTTTGTTGTGCCAGTGTCGATGACGATCCCTTTGTTGAATGAGGTCCTCCTGGACGCTTCTCTTTGTCAGATGGGAGTTGATTTTGATGAGGCGGTGATCAACCCTGCAAAGGATGCTATCCTTCAGGACCAACCTCGTGAGAGGATGCTACAAATCCAGGTCCAGTTGCCGCTTTTCCTCCAGAGTATGATGGAGAGCGGTAAACTGAAGTCTGCTGATTCTGAAGGTGTGACTTTCTTAAAGCCGGCCTTTCTGTTTGGCGACCGATTAGTCTCTTCCGAGGCGAAGATATTGAAGATCAGAGAAGACTGGTTCTTTGCTGCTAAGGGCATGATGTTATACATGCGGCAGGTTGACCGCCAGTTGCCACTGACAGCCTTTTATCGTCTAGCTTCGAAGAGAAGGATGGGTTGGGAACTTACTCCTTCTCAAGGAGGTGCCTTGGGGGGTTCCCTTTCGATTGACACCACCTCGAACTAGCGAGACACCTTGACCGCCTCACGAACCGGTTCTTCGTTCATTTACCGAGTTTTGCGTCCCGGGAGCATCTATAGTGAAGTCCCAAATGACACGTTTCCCTTCAGTGCCCCGACTTTTGCAAATCGGATGCTGACGTCGAAGGTCACGTATCCGACAGCTGGTTTTAGAGTCGAAGGTTGGTGTCACTACATCCCAAAGTGGGACGAGTTGACCTCCTGGGTGCTTTCCCGGTTCAAAGTTGAGCTTAAAGAGAGGGCTGACTGCCGCCATTCGGGCCACACAGGCAGGCGTGGACCTCAATAAGCCGATGTTCCTTGCGCTCTTGGAGCTTTTCAACGCCCAGACTGGCAGCTTCTTTACTCCAGTGGAGGAGTTGGGATTGGCCCTTCATGAGATGTACGAAGTGTCCAAGCTTCCTTGGGGCTCGGAACCGTACGAGGAATATTTCCTATCAAATGAAGAGATCCAGGTCTTGGAAGATAAGGACCCGGAGATGATGGCCGTTTTCAAGGAGGTGACGAGCCATCATTATCTGATGCACCGGAGGGACAAGGGTAAGACCCAGCCTCACGTGACTGCTTGGAGGGACTATGTCTTCAGGCAGGATTTGGCGGATCCTTCGAGGATCCGGTTTGCGACTCCGCAGGGCTTGAACCCCGCGGAAGTGAGTTCTGAAATAACCCGGCTGGACGAGAGGACCCCACATTCCAATGAGAGCAGCAAGGATACGTACAGCTGTTTCTGGCACTGCGCACACCGGATGTCATCTAAGGCAGTGTTGACGGCCTACTTGATGATATGGCTCCGGGATTGCATATTTGCAGGGGGATCCGGTGCCGTTGAGAGGGTACATCGAAATCTCATTTTGCCTGCAGTGAAGTTGGCCTTTGGACGACCTTTAGCTCTGCTCCCCGTGATGGTGTGCAACCTGTTGTGCGGTTTGAGGTCTTTTGCTGATGATGTGATCCACGAGAAAGGTAATAATGACAACTTTCCCCGGGCCGAGCTGCCTTTCCATTATCTTATGGGGTGGCTGATCTTACATCATCCGAATGTGATGATTCCTGGCCCTGAGGAGGACCATGTTGAAGGAGATGCCTTCATTCATCGCTTCTACAAGAGGAAGTGGTCTTACACTGGTGTCCCCGTTTGTAGGAGGGTTTTGTCCTTCCTTCAGGGGTGGGAAATCGTGAAGGTTGGCCCGATCTTCAAGAATTTTGAGGCCGACCAGGATTTGGTTGATTCTGGCGAGGATGCGGTTACTTTGCCGAAATGGAGTTTTCGTTGGTTGCAGAGTATCCGGCCTTCGCACCTGGTCTACCGTAATAAGAACAGATGTTATCTGGAACCGTACTTGCCAAGCCGATTTGCTCATCAATTTGGCTACACTCAGCTAATGCTGCGGAATCCCAGTAGCAGTCTAGGCTTCATCGAGAGTTTGCTGGATGGAGCCCGGGGCTGGCAGTATTATAACGCTGGATGTACTAGCGTTAAGTTTACCACACCAGTTCGCAATCCTCGGCCGCCGATCTTATATTCGACCGCCAAGCTGTATTGCACTATGAATACTATGTCTCCTGGTTATGACAGGGAGACTAGTTTCATCATTGGAACCCAGTTGGAGGCAACAACGAATATGTTGGTGGCAGCTCGGTCATATCGTCCGCCAGAATTGGCGGGGTATCGGGCTGCTGCTGTGGCACCAGTGAGAGACCCATCTGTCGGGAAAAGGCGGGCTGACCCAGAAGCTGGTTCTTCTATACCGAAAAGGTCGAGAAGGACGTCGACCCCGAAGATTACGGAAGCGCCACTTGTAACGCCAACGGGATCGGCTCCCGCTGAGGTAAGGAGTGCTTCATAATTCCAGTTTTTTATGTCATTGTGGCGACTTATGTTCTTCTTCTTGTAGGGATTGAAGAAGAAGTCTCGTGCTTTGAAACCGGGCACCAGTAAGCCGAAGGAGGTGGCAGGCTCTTCTGAGGAGCACATTCCACCAATGATGATGTCTCCTGTGGAGGAGGGTCCCGAAGATGTTCCCGCGGAGGTTTTAGTATCTCCTGACTTTGAAGTCGCAACAACTTCTGGGATAGTACCATCTGCCGTGGAGGCCTTGGACGCTGAGGGTCCTACAGACTCGAGGCATCCTGATGATGAAGTGGATTAGAGTTCGTCGCCTTCTGGTGACGTCCCTCCAGCGTTGCAAGGGTCCGTTGCGGGGGCAGCAGAAGTAGTGAGGATAGAGGAGAGGGTTGATTCCCCTCCTGGTCATGATGAAGGGAGGTCGGCTGAATCATTGCCAAATCCTTCCTTGGCTTCAACCGTGGACATAGAGATGGCTACCGATCAGGCGGTAGTGACAGATTTTGTCCCCGTAGAGGGACTTGAGAAGAATGAGACCCTTCTGCCGGTCTTGTCTCCTGGGGCTGGCCAAGTGATAAATATTGATCTCCCCGTTTTGCCGGGGGAGGTAGCTGATGCTGATAGAACGTCGGGGGTAGAAGAGGTGGCCGTTGACGTCGGTGATTTCTCCGGGCTTGAGAAGGGTAAGGGTGTGGAACCCTCTGTTGCTCCTTCCACTTGGGGTACTATCACGACGCATGTGCCGGCTCCTTCTGTTCCTTCGGCTCCTCGGGCTAGCAGTCTGGCCCCTGTTGATGAAGAGCCTATTGCTGCCGAGGTTCAAACCTCTCAGATCGAGGTTGGCGGATCTTCCTCCGGTCCGTAAACTGTAGTAGATCCCCCAACTCCTGCTATGACGCCGCAGGTGCTGGCGGATGTCGACGAGTATGTGAAGTTCCTCGTCGAGGGAGTGTACAAAATGCTGGAGAAAGGTGTATCTGCAGTGATGGATTCCAAGGGGAGCTTTGCGACAGCAAAAGCTTTGGCAATGCCTTGTATCGAGCTGATCTGCGTTCACCAAGGCCATGACCATATGGCCAAAATTCTGGAGGTTTCGGTGATTGAGCTGGACGAGCGGCTCGCGGAACTGCAGCGCATCCAACGAAATGACCTCTCTGTCTTGATAGATGCAGAGATAGGGAAGTTGATGGCTGAAATCGAGGCTTTCCATCGAGCTGATGTGAGCAGTTGGGAGCGTGAAGTGGCTGGGACTGAGGCTGCGGCGGAGCAGTTGTCACAATCTATGGAGAAGACGACGGAGAAGCGGGCTGCGGTGGACGCTAACATCGCAGAGGTTGATGCTCAAATGCGCCGTCTTGAAGACCAGCGGGCCCAACTTCAACTAGAAGCTGATCGTGTCCTGGCTGAACACGTAGCATTCAAGCAGGAGGAAGCGACTCTTACTCAGCGGACCCTTGCTTTGGCTCAGCAGCGACGACAGCTAGATGAGAAGTATGAGAGTAAAACTTCCGCTGAGGCTGTCGGATTAATACGTCAAGAAGCCGAGCTGCGAGTCCAGGCGACTGTGGAAACTCGTACTGCCGACCTGAGACGTCGAGTCAGAGAGCTCTCATCCCACCCTGGAGAGGATCGGGGACTGTAGCTTCTCTTCTTTTTATGTGTTTTTGCAACTCTCGCTGGAGAAATAGCGTATTTCTGTACTCCCTTTTTTTGAGAAATAAAGAAATACACTATCTCTTTTTTTTTGTGATGTGTTCATTTTTGATCTCATGAACTTGATGATTTATGTGGACCTATTATCTTTTGCGCACCTTGGTTTTTAGGTACAGATAATAAGTTTGAAGGAACCAACATGTTTGCTCAGAGGTAATGTGGACATGGCAATCATTAGGTTCAAATGATAGAATCTTCCTACTCAGAGGTCTTTATGGACGTGGTAGGAATGATCCTGGGGGATATGCTGAACAACTCAGAGGTAATGTGGACGTGGAAGTTCTGCGATCAATGTACGACAACACAGGAGTTGTTTGTACGGGATGTTTACTCAGAGGTAATGTGGACGTGGTAAACATGAAGGATAGCGTCAGCTCACGAAATGTAAGGTTCCGCTTTGTAGGATGTAGAGAGACAACTTAGAGGTAATGTGGACGTGGTTATCTTTCTACGGAAGGTTGCCACGGAACAGCTGGGTTCCGGAAGCGTTTGATTTTTGTGAAAAGAGGTTGTTTGGGGAAATACATGTCTTGGAGGATGTCAAGAGTAGTACTTCTTTAGGAACTTGCCGTTGATGGGCATCATGAACAAGTCCCCATTGGGTTTGGCGAGGCGGTAAGCACCGTTTGAGTATACCGTCTCAATGATGAAGGGTCCTTCCCATTTGGGCTCGAACTTCCCTGGTGTCTTGTGAGTTAACACCATTGGCCTTCTGACAGATAAAACTAGGTCGCCAACTTGGAAAGTTCTTTGCTTGACCTTCTTGTTGAAAGCCTATGATATACGGGCTTGGTAAAGTTCGATGCGTTGTTGAGCTAGGAGACGCTTTTCGTCAAGTGCCTCCAGTTTCCGCAGACGACGACGTTGATTGTCTTCTTCTGTGAGATCGTTTATGATTGCCACGCGGAGCGATGGTATCTGTATCTCGAGAGGCAGTACTGCTTCGCTCCCATAGACCAGGAAGAATGGAGTGTTGCCTGTTGGGGTCCGTACCGTTGTGCGGTAGGCCCAAATGTATTCGCTAAGCTTTTCATCCCAGTCGCGTTTGTTGGATGACACAACTTTTTTGAGCAGCCTAACGATAGTCTTGTTGAATGCCTCAGCTAATCCATTTGCTGCCGGATTGTAGGCGGTTGAGGCCACGTTTTGAATGCGATTCTTGTCACAGAACCTGCTGAAAATGTGGCTGATGAATTGGGGACCATTGTCATGAATGATTCGCCTGGGTACTCCGAAACGGTAAATGACATGGTGTTTGATAAAGCTGACCACCCTGGAGCTTTTTACTTCCGCTAGTGGGACTGCTTCCGCCCATTTGGAGAAGTAATCGGTGATGGCCAGGATGAAACGATGTCCTCTTGATGAAGGAGGGGTGATTGGTCCTACAATGTCCATGCCCCAGGCTTCGAATGGCCAGGAGGTGACTGTAGGATGTAGAGGTTCAGACGGTGTATGTATGAAGTCTGCATGAAGTTGGCATGCATGGCACTTCTTAGCATATTCCACTGCGTCGGCGGCCATGGTTGGCCAGTAGTAGCCCATACGTCGCAGTCGATCTTGCAACTTAGGACCTGGTTGGTGAGCTCCGCAAGTTCCATCATGAGCTTCTCGAAGAGCTTCGGCCGCTTCTTCGTTAGACAGGCATCGAAGGAGAAGCCCGTCGAAGGAGCGTCGGTGCAGCGTTTTAGTGGTTGTATCGTAGTAGAATCGAAGAGAGCGTCTCCTGACTGAGACGGCTTCCTTCGGATCTTCCGGAAGGATTTCGTAGACGGCGAAGTCGATGAACGGGAATCTCCAGTCTCGGACATTAACATCGGTGTTTGTTGGCACGGCGTGAGCCATTTGCAAACATAGGTTGTTTCTGGGACAAATCAAGTCTCGGCCAGTTACCGTGACATAGTGTTGAGTCCCGAGGGGCGCGGCCAATGAGGCTGCGAGGCCAGCCAGAGCGTCAGCCTCCAAGTTTTGTAGACGGGGTACATGTTCGATGAAGAACCCAATGAAGGTTGAAATAATGTTCAATGCAACTTCATGGTAAGGGATCAAATCTTCATGGCGAACCTCGTATTGCCCCCGAATCTGGTTTACGACGAGTTTCGAGTCGCCGTAGGCTTCCAGATGATCCACCCCCAGCTGTTGTGCTAGCTGGAGTCCCATGACGAGTGCGTTGTACTCAGCAACATTGTTGGAACACAGCTTCGAAAGAGAGTATGCGCGCTGGATGACCAGCTGATCGGGGGAGACCAAGACTACCCCCATTCCTGCGATGATTTGGCCGTTGGGGCCCGTTCTTGAAGCGCCATCGAAGAACATCCGCCAAACGGGGCTTCCTTCAGTGACGTTTGATTCTTGGACTTCATCCGGGATGTCTTCATAGAGTTTTAAAGATTCTGGGATGGGGTGTGCAGCTAAAAAGTCAGCCAGAGCCTGACCCTTGACCGCCTTCTGTGGGACAAACACCATGTTGTATGGCGTTAGTAGGATCGCCCATGTAGCCAGCCGGGAGTTTAATGACCCTGGCTTCATCATGAGAACTCTGAGTGGATTGACTCGGGAGATGACGTGAATTGTCTGGCCCGAGACGTAATGACGAGTCTTCTGAATGGCAAACACCAAAGCCAAGCACTCCTTTTCAACGGGGTTGTACCGGTGTTCGGCCCCGATGAGTGTTCGACTGAGGTAGTAGATTGCTTGCTCGTAGCCTGCATCGCTGTTTTGAGCCAGTAAAGCGCCGAAGGAATGATCCATGGCACGGACGTAGAGGAGGAATGGTTTGCCGGCGACAGGTGCCACTAGGACTGGCGGGCTTGTCAAGTAAGCCTTGATGTCGTCGAAAGCCTTTTGGCACTCCTCTGTCCAGACGTAAGAGACTCCCTTCTTCATGAACTGAGTAAAGGGTCGACATTTACCGGAGAGGTTTGCTATGAACCTCCGGATGTATGCCAGACGTCCCTGTAAGCCCCGAAGTTCTCGAAGGTTCTTCGGAGGGTCCATGTTGAGGATGGCTTTAGTCTTCTCGGGATCGACATGAATGCCTTTTGCCGTGATGACAAAGCCCAAGAATTTGCCGTTAGAAACCCCCAGGAAGGATTTAACGGGGTTCATTTTGAGTTGATGTGCCCGCATGAGATCAAAGACCGTCCTCAGGTCCTGCAGGTGATCTCTTTTGAGGCGGCTCTTGACTGCGATGTCGTCAACATAGCACTCAACTGTCTTGCGAAGATGTTGACGGAAGATAGTACTCATCGCTCGTTGGTATGTTGCACCGGCATTCTTCAAGCCGAAGGGCATTACTGTGTAGCAGAAAACACCTTTCGGAGTCCTAAATGACGTGTGTTTTGTGTCATTGGGGAACATCTTGATTTGATTGTAGCCTGAATACCCGTCCATGAAGGACATGCGTTCAAAGCCACATGTGTTGTCGATCATTACATCGGTGATTGGGAGCGGGAATTCATCCTTCGGGCAAGCAGAGTTGAGATCCCTGAAGTCGATACAGGCTCGTATCTTTCCGTTCTTCTTGGTGACAGGGACGACGTTGGCTACCCAGTCTGGGTATTGTTCCTCACGGATGAAGCCACTGGTCAAGAGCTTATCCACCTCCTGATCGATGGCATTCATGATGTCCGGGCGGAAGCGTCGCTGTTGTTGTTTGATAGGTTTGGCATCTGGTAAGATGTTCAACCTATGCATCGCGATCTGTGGATCGAGACCCGACATGTCTTCGTAGCTCCAGGCGAAGACGTCAATATATTCTTTAGCCAGTTGGACTAAAGATTCTCGGTCTTCTTCTTCCAAGCTTTTGCTGATGAAGATGGGTTTAGAAGAAGACCCATCCCCGAGGTCGATCTGCTCGACTTCGTCTTCGGTGGGAGGTTCTCGTAACTCAAAGCGAGACTCCCATTGTTCTCCTAGGCGCTGAGCCCAGGGTTCCTCTTCGAAGGGTTCCGGCGGTTGGTCTTCACCTTCATCTTTCTGAGGTTGTGCCGATGTCATGTTAGCTGACAGCACTTTCCTGAAGACTGATCCGATACTGGTATCGGAATCCCACGTCGATGCTTCAGACGAGTGGGAATGTTCTATGTCTTCTGCGTCTGAACTCTCTGGAGTTGATGGCGGCGTGACATAGCCTAACCCCCGTCGAGTCCGATTATAGTAATCCTGTGGCTTTCCATTGGGCATCGAAAGCCGGACAGGGAGATGCCGACCCTTGCCGTAGTTTAAGCCTTTGTTGCTTTTCAGGTCGTAGCCCATCTTTTGGATGATGTGCTTAGCCGCATCTGTGTACCGATAGACTTGTACTCTGCCGGTATCAGGTTCGGGCTCGATTGACGGGAGGTCCCGACGACGCTCGATTTTGCCCGAGATGATGGTGCCTTGGTCTCGGCTCCGTGGAGGGACTATGAAGACTCCTTGAGACGGGACTATTTGATTATGGTAGACGGTCGTTACTTGTGTTTGCAACGACCGTAGAGCGTTGTCTAATGTATACATGGCATTCCAGTGTGGCAGACAAGAATAATTGAAAGACACTCTATTATTGATAAAGTACGAGATTTTATCCCGTGGAATTACATTGTCGAAGGAGGGTGCGTCTACATCAGCAGAGATATATTCGCCAAGCTCCTCATCTGTAAGCACTGGGGCCGGATCAGGAGAGTCCTCCACCGCTCTGACTTTGGGATCTGAGAGGGTTATGTGAGCCCTCTCCGGCATCTTGGATGACTGCGGCGGCTTGCCTTTAAGACGCACCTTGAGAGGTGCCTCGGTTGCGCCTCCGATGAGTGGCGCCTTCCCTTGTAATTTTACCACCAGGGGAGTCGCTGTTTGAGGTGGCTTTCCCTTGAGGCGTATCTTCAGGGGAGCTTCGTGAGTCGGTGCTTTCCCTGATTGCTTGATGCTCATTGGAGGCGCCTTCTGGGGAGGCTTGCCCTTCAATCGGATTTTCAAGGGGGCGTCGGGAGTCATTTCGGGCTCCAAGTCCGGCTCTGTTGCCGTCTCTGCTTCATCATCGGCGTCGTTGGCTTTCTCCTCGTCAAGTGGCTTGTACAAGTCGGAATCGGTAAAGTAGGCCTCAATCCCTTTGAAGGGATCGATATCTGCAAACTCCGTCCGGATGACGCCGTTGGTGGATACATATTTCATGCATTGGTGGAGCGTGGAGGGTACCACCATGTACTCATGTAACCATGGTCGTCCGAGTAAGATGTTGTAGTTGACCTCGGCATCCACCACATAACAAGTTACCTCAGTTTTGAGGCTGCCGATGTGACACTTCAGCCGGATCTTGTCCAGTGGCTCGCTCTTGCTAGCGTTGAAGCCACTGATGGTCGTATTGGAGGGCGCCAGCCGGTACATTGGGATCCCCATCTTTGATAGCAGCGCCTTTGGGATGATGCTTAGGGAAGACCCCGGATCGATCTGAATCCTGCTCACCTTTACCGAACCGATGTACCCTGTGTAATACAACGGTCGGTTATGTCGATGATGCTTGAGCAGCATGTCTTGTTGGGTGAAAGTTATGTTTGGGATAACTTCATCCGCACAATGACAGTGTGCAAAGTAGTTGGGAGGTCTTCAGGCTGCTTGATTTGACTAAGAAAGGATTCGGCATCCTTCAGAGCTTCGCAGAGAGCTTCTCGGGAGTCCTTGGAGAGACGCAGGAGCTCGAACAAAGACAAGCGTGCAGGAGTACTGGCCAGTTGCGCCAGAATGTCAAAATTGTGGGGCTTGGCTAGCCCCGAAGCATTTTCTTTCTGCAGAGGTCTGTCGAAACGGGCCTCCACTTGCTTTTGTTTATTGGCTGCTGAGGGCTTGGATGGACCCTCCTCAGGGATGGTGCCAGGAGGCACCACTTCGGCGGCAGCTTCACCGGGCTGGGAGTTCTGTTGTGCACGCGTCTGCACAGGAAGCGCCTCTTTCGTTGAAGAAGAGACTGTACGGCAAGACTTGATCTTCCTGCCTTTTGCTTTGGAGGTAGGGCGTACCTCCGGTTGAGTTACCTCGGAGACGAGGTCGGGGTGAACCCAGAGGACCTCTCCTCGAGATGTGGTGAGTGGGACAAGTCCACTCACATTGTCACGGGTGGGTGGCAAGTTCACCACCTCCATTATCGCCTTAGGGATGGGGACGACACCATCTTGTGTGGTAGTCGGCGGCAAGGTGCCGAACAGAAGTGACACCACATTAGCTGACACCGTCTTCTCTTCATAGTCGACGGAGATTACATCCGCATTGATCATGCGCTGGATGTAATTTTTGAGGACGTAGCAGTCCTTAGTCGGGTGTCCGACAAACCGATGGTAGTGACAGTACCTCGGGTTGTCCACTTTCCCGACTTTATCAGGCCGCTTCGGGTCCGAAAGCTTGATCTTGTCACCCTGCTTCAGTATCTCAAAGAGTTGCAGGGTGTCGTCATCATTGAACGAATAAACCTCCTTGGGTCTCGGTGCCAGTGGAGGCTTTTGAGTAGGCGCAGATGCGCCCTTCGAGGCATTAACAGTCAATGCCTGTTTCCCCTTTGTTTCTCGTCCGGAGTTGTTGATTGCGGACTTTTTCCCCTTATCGTCAAAGGCGGGGAAGCTAACACCCAGAAGACGTGCATTGGCCGCCTTCTTCTCTGCAGCTTCAGCTTCGATGATTAGGGAGCTCCAGTCGGGAGGGGAAGTAGAGTTAAGCCAGAGCTTTACTACAGGCAGCATGTTCATACTGCAAGCGGAGAGAAGCGCATGCTCTGGCATACCTGGAGGTAGCCTGAAGCAGGCCTGACGGAAGCGTTCGATAAATGCCCGAACCGTTTCCTTGTCCTTCTGGCGTATCTCAATGAGAGACGCCATCGTCATGTCCTTCCCACCGTCGTAGAAGCGGTCAAGGAAGAGGCGTGTCAGGTCGTCGAAGGATGATATGGAATTATCGGGGAGGCTGCAGTACCAGTCATACGCCACCCCTTTCAGGGCCCCAACAAAGATGCTGGTGAGGAGCGTGTCCTCCTTCGGAAGATGCCCTGTCTGCGACTGGAAGTACGTCAGGTACCGTCGTGGAGAGTCCTTCCCGTCATACGGCGTGAGTGTTTGTGGTTTATACTTTGGAGGATAAACCACCTTGTTCCACTCAAGGGGATAAGGCTGGGGAATGCCCATCCTCTGGCGCTCCTCCTGCCTGTTCTTGGACTCGAAGCGCTCTCGCAGATCTTTGATCATTTCGACCACGTCCTCCGTGGAGCTAGGAGTCGAGGAAGGAGGTACCACCTGGAGTGGAGCGTTTGAGGGCTCCGACATCCGGGGTGCTTCTGTGTCTGAGGGTGTCCGTTGGAGGGGCACACTCGACTCTCCATTGGCTCCTGGGTCGGGACCATTTGAAGGTGTCCTGATCAAGGCCGACCGCATCTCAAATACTGCTTGAGTCAGTGCTTGCATTGAGGCAGAGAGGGTTTTGAGTCCTCCCTCTAGCGAGTCTATGCGCTGGACAATGTCCTGTGGCGGCGCATCAGTCTCAAGATCACCCCCGGTCATGTATACTGTCATGACACGGCCGAAAGTGGATGGATTAGTTGAGGCTTCGCTCTCAGCCTCGCTCTCATGTGGGGGAGTCACTTCTCCTGGTGTTTGGCCACCCCCAGCCACATTCTGGAGTTCGTCTTCGACAAGCGCATCTGCAAGGGCCTGACTGCCCTCAGCTCTGTCTTGAAGGGCCCCTTCGTTTCCAGCACTACCCCCGGCGGTGTCCTGGAGGACATCGTCATTTTGAGGGCCTTCAGGGAGGCCATCTTCGCCTTGATGAAGATCTGCCGCAGCTGTGCTTTGGACATCTTCGTCTTCGGAAGGAGGCTCGACAAGGGTCTGGCTACCCCCAGCTTCCTCCAAGAACTTCTTCCTCGACCGAGTGCCTTCGAACACTCCAGAGGTCGAGACAGCTGCCTTGGTTTTCCTCGGCTGGCTTTTGGATGAAGACGAGGAATTGGCAGTCGTCTTCCGGACAGATGAGGAGTTGGAGATCACGTTGCATGAAGCAACCTTTAGCTCCTCTTCTGCAGACACCTTCGTTCCAAGGCGATGTCGGAGGGGTGTCGATGATTGTAGCCGTTGGAAGACCGACTGCTTTGGCCGTACTGCCGTCTTGCAACAGCAGTTGATGGTGACCACTGCACAAGTGTGCCCCGTGAGAGGCGCATCGTGCTTGTTGGTCAACTCTCCTGACCGGCGCTTGTGAGTGATCACGTTACGCAGGTCATTGGAGGAGAGTGCTACCCTCATACCCCTCTCAGGCGCATGGCAGGGCCAAGCGCCGGGGTGGTCGGGTGAGTGCTGCGCCCACTGATCTAATACCAAGCAGGCATCACGATCAGTAGTGGAGGAACCACAGCATTTAAAGTGACTTGAACGGACCTCAAACGCACAACCAGAGGAGGCGCGGGAGTTCAAGACCACTGAATTTGCCTCTCTCGGCTTGGTTGTGCACGCAGTGAATGCGCCCAAGCGAGATGAGGACTTTGAAGGTCGACTCGTTGTCGGTGCAGAAGCACTTGAGTCAACCTTGTACAGCTTGCCATCGGCAGCGCGCGTGATTGTAAGCGCGTGCCTCTGGCCGACTGCTGGCATAGCACGTTTGTGGCGCATGGCCCGTGCCGCCTTGGATTTCTTCGTACCAGCCCGCTGGGGCGCATAGTACTCAGCATCCAAATTCTCCTCGCCATTACAGTGAGTGAGTCTGTCAAAGACAGAGGCTCTTTGTGGCGCATCAGATGTGATGCGCGGGGCATTGGCTGTGCCCCTGCTCCGTCGACGTATCTTCCTCGCCTGAGAGGAAGATGGCTGGGGAACGTGGTCAGCCGCACGCTTCCCCGAGAGATGCGCTGCATCAGCGGGCGCACCTTGACTGCTGAGGACGTCAGCAGGAAGGGAAGGCTGGACGGACGCATCCCCTTCAATGGTGGTGACCGAGGCATCGACTTTGTGCACCCAGACTGTGCGGGTCTTCTTCGGCTTCGACAGCCGCTTCGAAGGACTCGCACTTCCTTCAGAAATGAACTCCTCGTACGCCTGTTGGTTGAGGCGCACTACCAGCGTCTTGTGGGAGGAGCCCACCTTCACGTCGTCGGCCTGTGACACAACCTTCTCGGTAGAGGAGAAAGAAGTCCCCAGCAGAGTCGCCAGCTTGTTTGCCATTAAAATTGTTTTGATTGAAATTTTAATACAAACAGAACAGTGATACAATATAGGACTTGGATGTAGTCCTAGGAGTACACTTTTGTTTAAGCTGGGTCCTTAGTGCCAATGGAGCGAGTGGTAATGCGTTGACTCCGTTGACCGGCTGACGACGGTTATCGGTTGTCTGAAGGTGTTGATTGCTCTGGGTGCTGGAGCTTGCTGAGAGGAGGAAGACGTTGAGTGTCTAGAACTGTCTCTCCGGTGATTCTCTGTTATGGATTCTTTTTGAGTCTTGTGTGTTCTGAGTCTCTGTGTGTGTGTGTGAAGGAGATGATCCTTCTATTTATAGTTTTGCAGGCTGGCTGCTCATGCGCGCCTGCAGGATACGCCGGTGTGGGGACGCTACGTGGAGGTTGCTGATGGAGGCACACGGATGCTGCGCCCTGATCGAGGGGGAGAACTCTTCATACTGCTGTTGTGAGCCGGCACGTAGCAGAGAGAAGATCTTTCCGTTGCTGAAATCTTGGATGAGTTGAGTCAAAAGACACGTGTCGTCGACTCATGGTTCGAAGATCTCGGATTTGGTAGAGAGAAGTGATCTGGTGAGCTGCGCCTTGGATTGGGCGCAGGAGGAGGCTGCGGCTCATAACCTTTAGGAGTTACAAACCATTTGGGGCGCATGGCTTTTGAGGCGCATGCAGGCGACTTTTCTTCTATCTTTCGGGATCAGAGAGCAGTCTGAGGCGCATGGCTTTTGAGGCGCATGCTGATTTGGACGCATGGCCGTAGAGGCGCATGCTGATGGTGGAGTGGCCACGTGGCAGTAGCCGTCGAAATAAAGTCATGATGATGCTGACGTTGCCGACGCTTCATTTTCTGAATAAAGCTGTCAACTGTTCAGACTTTGGGAGGCGTGCTGCCAACTCTGTCAGTTCAGTATTTAATGTTGGTGACGTTCGATGGACAGCTGAGTGGACGCGTCGGTTGGCGTTCCACTCGGTATGGAGATGTGTGAGGGCGCACCCTCTGTAATGCGCCGAGTACTGTAGGGCGCGTCTGTGTGATGCGCCTGACGCCGAAGGACGCGTCCGTGTGATGCGCTGTCTGGCTGGCGCATCGGATATGTCTTTTAATGATGCGGCTGTCTCGCTCTTCGAGTGCCATAAATAGCCGTTTGGCTGAATTCGAGGCGTCCGATTCATCCATTTAATATAAATTTATTGTACGGAATTCGGAGGGCCATCCATTTGGCGCGTGGGTTTGATCTGCCCGGCCTATAAATAGTGGCATGGAGAGAAGATTTACTTCTCATTCCCTCACGTACTTCCAACATGAACTTGAACATGCGGGTGCATTCTATTGACGAAGTGCTCCCGAGGGTGAAGATGAGACGCTGTGTTGTCTTCGATGCTCTTGAAGGTGACTGTTACATCCAAAAGACGGAGTCGAGGGCTTCTGAGGCAGGCGGAAGGTGTCTGTTGCATCCAAAGATAGGGATGCTCGAGACTTGTCTCCGTTATTCCGGAAGAGCCGTAGATCGGAATGGCGGTGCTAGGCTCTCTCTTCCTTCAAAGTGGGTGTCGCCCCACTTTGATCGTGTTGAAAGCTGCTCCTTTAGCCGCAGTTTCGATCACGGTCTTCCTTCGGCTTTGGAGGCTCTTTCGAAGCCTTCCCTGGCCACAGCATTTGCGGTGCTCTTCTCTTCCTTGGTTCCAGCCAGAGGGTTAAATGCTTTGCTTGGCGAAGCACTTATCAAGTGAGCCTGGCTGGAAGAGCGGCACATAACTGGGCTCTGCTCGGCCAGGTGAGCCTGGCTGGAAGAATTTGGCTGAAGGGATGCACATAGCTGGATGCTGAAGGGATGCACACAACTGAGCTGCTGAAGGGATGCACACAACTGAGCTAGATGCACATGACTGAGCTGCTGAAGATATGGTGGGATGCGCCTGGTTGGAGGTGCATGATGTCTGCTGCGCTTGACTGACAGCGCATGGTGACTGGCAGCGCATGATGACTGCTGCACCTAACTGGAGGCGCATGGTGGCCGCTGGCTGTAGACTTAGGATCTTTCCTTTGTAGAAATTCTCCTTTGTACAACCTTTTCTAGACATGTAATAGACTTTTATATATAATGAAAAGTCCTTCTTCAAATGTCTATACTTATTGACTTTGCTGTGAAGTTCTTCGTCTGAGTTCTAGCGCATGTAGTGTCTGGCGCATGGGCTTTCTGGTTGTGAAATTCCATGCTTCTACACTTAGCACATATTCGTAGGCAAAACTGAGTCAAATGACACGTGGCGCGTGTTCATGGCTCAAAGATCTCGAATTTGGTGGAGGGTAATCTGTCAAGATATGCCTAGGATCTGGCGCATATGGCGACTTGGTCTATGACTTTTAGAGGTTACAGACAAGTCTGGGCGCATGGCTTCTGAGGCGCATGTAGAGCTTCGAGTGCATGGCTATGGAGGTGCATGCAAAGACTTGACTTATGTCATTTGAAGATCAGGAGCGAGTCGGGGTACATGGCTTTTGAGGCGCATACAGGCTTCTATGCACATGGCTGTGGAGGCGCATGCGAGTGATCGGCCAACCACATGGCGAGGACAGTTGTAGCCGTCAAAAGTAAGTAATGATGATGCTGACATCTATGGCTCTTCATTTTCTACAAAAAGCTGCCAACCGTTCAGTTTTCGGGGAACATATTGCCAACTCTGTCACACAGCATTAAATGCTTGATGGGTGACAAGTTGAAGTAGGTGCATCAGTTTGTCCCCTACTAGACGCATGGGTCTATATCCCATTGGCGCATCGGTACGGAGCGTATGGTGCTGAAGGCGCATCTGCCTCATGGTGCATCCTCATTGTCCCGTCTGTTGAGTTTTTCGAGGCGTTAATGGCTGTTTTGACTTGGCTGAATATGAAGATGCAGATTCATCGTCATTAATGTAAATTTATTGCACAAAATATGAGGAGATTGCCACTTGGTGCATGGGCGAGGGTTGCCCCGGCCTATAAATAGCTTTGTGAAGGGTTTTGTTTCTTATTTTACTTAGTTTTCCTTCATGGAGATGAACTCGATTAGTTTCCTGCCTTGGCGAGTTGACGATGAACTCCTTCCGAAGACGAATATGTGCCGAGTTAGTTTTTTCACCATCGACCCTATTTTCGTACAAGCCTATGAAAGTGCTTGTTGCATCTAAATATCGGGATCGTGTCCCGATAAAGGCTGAAGGCGCCTGTTGTATCCAAAGATCGGGGCGGTCATGCCCTAATTTTTGTTATACTAGAAGAGCAGCAGGTCGGGGCTATCATGCCCCCATTTAGTTAGGCTAGAAGAGCCACTCCTTCTGCTAGAGTGCCCACATGCTGACGAGAAAGTAATTCGCTCTGACTATGCACGGGGATGCGCCTACGCTGAGATGCTGGAATGATGCGCTGACTGTAGCACTTGATTGTTGCGCCTGGCTATAGCTTTTAGGATTTTTTTTCTTCTTTGTAAAAGAATTCTCCTTTGTAATAGACTTTCATATGAAATAAAAGCACCATTTTTATGTCTCTACTTCTTTGCTGTTTTCTGTTGTGCCAAGTGTTCTATTCCTAGAGCATATTGATTTCTGGCACATGAGAGTTAGGGCGCATAGGAGTTCTGGCCTTGGATGCGCCTGAAATTCTATGCTTCTACAAGACCCCTTTAAAGTTTTCAAAACTTTCTGCCAAGTTTTGAAATACTTTGAACAAGAAGCATAGGTAGTCATTGTTCTGGGCGTATGTCCTCGTTTGGGCGCATGGCTCTTTTGGACTCATGACCGCTTCGTACATTGCTGTGGGGGGGGTGGGGGGGCGCATGCTCTTCTCTGTTTTAATGCAAGAAGATAACGCCTCAAATTTTAAAAGATTAATGATAATCTTTTGAAAGATATGCAGCCATCAGTTTCATGAGACCCGAAAAGTTTTTGCTGATGTCAGCCTTTATCGGTTCATATGCATGGCTTATGCCTATAAATAGGCGTCTGTAAGGAAGATAGAGAGTCTTCTACTTTTGTTTTCTCCTTCTCCTTCTTCCTCTAGTGTCTTTTCGAAAAACCCTAGCTTCTTTAGAGATATGGCTCATAAGACTCCCCGTGGTGGTGCTGGCCGAGGAAGGAGAAAGGACAAGGAGCCCGTGGAGGTCGACATGGAGGACATCCCCATCGTCGTAATGACGCCCGTCGACGTTCGACCGGCGGTGATCGGTGGGTGATCCTTCACTTCATTGCAACACTGTTAGGGCGCGTGGGTGTGACTAAAATGAGTCGTATCCCCAATGACACGCCTAGGCTTCCTATTGCTGACGCATATGGACTTAGTCCTGATGATGCGCCGATGCTCCATTTGCTGACGCGCATTGACTTAGGTCCTGATGATGCGCTGAAGCTCCATTTGCGGACGCCCATGGACATAAGTCCTGATGATGCACCGAAGCTTCATTTGCTGACGCGCATGGACTTAAGTCCTGATGATACGCCGAAGCTTCTCTTCAAATGCGCCTGGGCCTCGGTCCTGTGTGTGCGCCTTTGGTGAGATTCTATCTGTGCGTATGGGTTTTGACCCAGTTGATGCGCCAGATTGTTGATGCGCCTCAGATACTTGTTCAAGCTTTTAAGTCTTTTGCCAACTTTTCTTTGATCATGTTGTAGTATCCAATTTGAAGGAAGAGGCTATCGTGAAGGATGAGGTACTGCCTCCTCTCATCAAATAAGAGCCGATGACCATAAGGAGGAGGTGATACCAAGGTCGAACTCAAGGTAGAACGGTGACCATTCAGGAAGAGATTACTCCCAAGATTGAAGTTGCCATTAAGGAGGAGCCGCTGCCAGAGAGTAGTAGCATCGGGAGTTCTGATCCTCCTGCCCCTACCGAGGACCTTAATCAGATAGAGCCTTCATATGCGAAATGGCTAAGGGAATGGTATATGCCTCAACGCAACTATGATCCCTAGCTGTGAAGATTCATTTGGTTGTCTTGCAATTGCCATTTCTAGGAATATGAATAGTCAATGTTCCTATTTTGTTTTAGTATTTCTGTATGTCTTTTGAGATCTGAAGATGTAGTTTATATTTTTCTTCTTTTTGATGTCGATGTAATCCTTTACTTCCTGCTTAAATGAAGAACCTTTTGCTTTATCATTCTTGTGATAAATCTTGTAATTTTTGGTAGACATATTATCTTTTGCGTATCTTGGTTTCTAGGTACAGATAATAAGTTTGAGAAGGAGGAAATCGACATATTTACTCAGAGGTAATCTGGACGTGGTAAATATGAGTTAATGGTAGAGCTTTCGTACTCAAAGGTGATATGGACGTGGTAGGAGTGAACTCGGTAGGGATGTATAGAACAACTCAGAAGTGATATGGACGTGGATGTTCTATGATTGGTGTGCAACAATATGGGAATTGTTGTATGGGATTTTTACTCAGAGGTAATATGGACATGGTAAACATAGTAATGAGCATGATCCTACGTAGTATAGAATTCTGCTTTGTGGGGTGTAGAGAAGCAACTCAGAGGTGATGTGGACATGGTTGTTCTCCTACTGGGGATGCAACAGAACAACTAGGTTCCAGAAGCACTGGGTTGTCAAAGAAGGGGAGTGAACTTGGTTATCATGTTCACAAATTCTCTTGCTGGGGAGAGGGAAGTACATTTTGAAGGATGTCAGGAGTAGTACTTCTTTAGGAACTTGTCGTTGATGGGCATCATGAACAAGTTCCCATTAGGTTGAAGGAGACGGTAAGCACCGTTTGAGTATACCGTCTCTATGATGAAGGGTCCTTCCTATTTGGGTTCGAACTTTTCGGTGTCTTGTGAGTCATCACCATCGGTCTCCTGACTGCCAGAACCAGGTCGCCTACTTAGAAAGTCATCTATTTGACTCTTCTGTTGAAAGCCTGTGAAATGTAGGCTTGATAAAGTTCGATGCACTGTTGAGCCAAGAGGCATTTTTCATCCAACGCTTCCAACTCGTGCAGACGGCAACATTGATTATCTTCTTCCGTCAGCTGGTTCATGATTGCCACTCGGAGTGAGGGTATCTGGATCTCTAGAGGCGGTACTGCTTCGCTTCCATAGACCAAAGAGAATGGTGTATTACCCGTCGGGGTCCGTACCGTCGTGTGATAGGCCCAAAGGCATTCACTGAGCTTTTTGTCCAAGTCACGCTTATTGGATGACACGACCTTTTTGAGTAGCTTGACAATGGTTTTATTAAAAGCTTCAGCCAATCCGTTTGATGCCGGATTATAGGCGGTTGATGCCACATTCTGAATAAGATTCTTGTTGCAGAATTTACTGAACGCATGGCTGATGAATTATGCACCGTTATCGTGGATGAACCTTCGAGCACCCCAAAACGGTAGACGACATGATGCTTGATGAAACTGATCATCTTTGAGCTTTTCATCTTTGTCAATGGTACTACTTCTGCCCACTTAGATAAGTAGTTGGTGATTTCTAGGATAAAGCGATGTCCCCTGGACGAGGGAGGGGTGATAGGTCCCATAATTTCCATACCCCAGGCTTCAAATGGCCAAGAGGCGACCGTAGGATGTAGGGGCTCTGACGGTCTGTGGATGAAGTCAGCGTGTAGCTGGCAAGCACAACATTTCTTTGCATACTCGACAACGTCGGCCATTATGGTAGGCCAGTAATAGCCCATACGTCGAAGTCGATCATGTAGTTTAGGACCTGGTTGATGGGCTCCGCATGTTCTGTCATGAGCTTCTCGAAGAGCTTCGGCTGCTTCTTCGTTTGATAGACATCGGAGGAGAAGTCCATCATAGGAGCGTCGGTACAAAATTTTAGTGGCCGTATCATAATAGAACCGGAGTGAGCGCCTTCTGACAAAGACTGCTTCTTTTGGGTCCTCCGGGAGGATTCCGTATACGGCAAAGTCGATGAGCGAGAATCTCCAGTCTTTGACATTGATGCTGGTGTCTGTATCCATGACATAAGTTGTCCGCTTGCATAGATTGTTTCTGGGGCATGCCAAATCCTGGCCCACCACTGTAATGAAGTGTTGCGTGTCGATCGGTACTGCTAATTAGGCAGCAAGGCTGGCCAGAGCGTCAGCTTCTAAGTTTTGTAGGCGAGGAACATATTCTATGAAGAATTCAGCGAAGGTTGAGATGATGTCCAACGCTGCTTTATGATAAGAGATCAGGTCTTCATGGCGGACCTCGTATTGTCCTCGAACTTGATTGACTACAAGCTTCGAGTCGCCGTAAGACTCGAGGTACTCTACCCCCAGCTGTTTTTCTAACTGGAGTCCCATGATGAGGGTATTGTACTCTGCAATAATATTGGAGCACGGCTCTAAAAGGGAATAGGCATGCTGGATGACCAGCTTGTCGGGGGAGATCAGGACTACCCCATACTCCTACGATGATCTTGCCTTTGGGGCCTGTTCTTGAAGCACCGTCGAAGAACATCCGCCAAATGGGGTTTTTTCGGTAATGTTTGATTCTCGTACTTCATCTGGAATGTCTTCATAGAGTCTAGACGATTCCGGAATTGGATACGCGGCTAGGAAGTTGGCTAGTGCTTGGCCCTTGACAGCTTTTTGCGGGACGAATACCATGTCATATGGTGTCAATAGTATCGCCAAAGTAGCTAATCAAGAATTTAGCTCTCCCGGCTTTGTCATGATAACTCTTAGCAGATTGGCTCGGGAGATGACGTAAATTGTCTGTCCCGAGACATAATGGTGAGTCTTCTGGATGGCGAATACCAGAGCTAGACAATCATTTTCGACAGGGTTATACCAGATTTCGGCCCCGATCATTGTCCTGCTGAGGTAGTAGATGGCTTGCTCATGGCCTGCATCATTGTTCTAGGCCAACAAAGTGCCAAGGGAATGGTCTATTTCATGGACATAGAGCAAAAATGGTTTGCCTGCGACGGGCGCCACCAAGACTGGGGGGCTCGTTAGATAAGCTTTAATGTCGTCGTAGGCTTTCTGACATTCTTCCGTCCAAACATAGGAGACTTCCTTCTTTATGAGCTTGGTGAAGGGCTGGCATTTCTCGGAAAGGTTCATGATAAACCTTTGGATGTATGCGAGACGTCCCTGCAGGCCTCGAAGTTCTCTAAGGTTCTTCGGAGGGTCCATGTCAAGGATGGCTTTAGTCTTTTCGGGGTCGACATGGATGCCTTTTGCAGTGATAATGAAGCCCAAGAACTTTCCACTGGAAACCCCAAGGAAGTATTTGTCAGGGTTCATCTTGAGATGATGTGCCTGCATAAGATCGAAGACCGTCTTCAGATCTTGTAGGTGATCGCCTCGAAAACTGTACTTGACGGCGATATCGTCAACATAGCATTCGACTGTTTTGCAGAGGTGCTGGCGGAAGATGGTGCTCATAGCTCTTTGGTATATGGCACCTGCATTCTTCAGGACAAAGGGCATTACTGTGTAGCAGTAAACCCCCTTTGGAGTCCTGAATGACGATCTGGGAACATCTTGATTTGGTTGTAGCCCGAGTACCCGTCCATGAAGGACATGCGCTCGAAGCAACATGTATTGTCGATCATTATGTCAGTGATCGGGAGTGGAAACTCATCCTTCGGGCAAGCCGAGTTGAGGTCCCGGAAGTCAATGCAGACCCGAATTTTCCCATTTTTCTTGGTGACGGGGATGACATTGGCTACCCACTCCGGATGTTGCTCTTCATGAATAAATTTGCTGCCCAGGAGTTTATCTACTTATTTATCAATAACGTCCATAATGTTGGGATGGAAGCGTCGTTGTTGCTGCTTAACGGGCTTAGCGTCAGGTGAGATTGTTAAGCTTGTGCATCGCGACTTGTGGGTCGAGCCTCGGCATGTCTCCGTAACTCTAGGCGAAGACGTCGATGTATTATTTGACCAGTTGGACCAAAGATTCTCGGTCCTTTCCTGTCAAGCTCTTGCTGATGAAAATAGGTTTAGATGAAGATCCATCCCCGAGGTCGATCTGCTCGACTTCGTCTTTGGTAGGGGCTTCTCGTAATTCAAAGCGAGATTCCCATTGTGCACCTAGGCGTTGAGCCCAGGGTTCTTCTTCGAAGAACTCTATTGTTTGGTTGTCGTCTTCATCTTCTAAAGTATGTGCAGATATCATATTGGCTGACAGCGCCTTCCTGAAGATTGTGTCGACGCTGGTGTCAGAGTCCCAAGTTGAAGCCTCAGACGAGTGAGAGTGTGCGATGTCTTCTGCTTTTGAACTTTTTGGAGTTATTGGGGGCGTGATGTAGCCCACCTTCCGTCGAGTACGGTGATAATAGTCTTATGGCTTCCCTTTCGGAATAGGGAGTCGTAAGGGAAGACGTAGGCCCTTACCATAGTTTAGACCCTGACCGCTTTTCAGGTTGTAGCCCATCTTTTGTATGAGATACTTGGCTCGATCATTATACCGGTAAATTTACATCATGCCGGTGTCGGGTTCTGGCTCCGTAGGTAGAAGGCCTTGGTGACGCTCGACTTTGCCGAAGATGATAGGTTTCTCGTCCTGGTTCCGAGGCAGGACTATATAACAGACTCCTTGGTACATGACGACTCGATTTACATGATTAACAGTCGTTATTCGTGTTTGCAATGGCAGTAGAGCATTATCTAGAGTATACATGGCATTCCAATGTGGAAGACTAGAATAATTGAAAGACACCCTTTTATTGATAAACTACAAGATTTTGTCCCGAGGGATTACATCATCAAGGGACGGTGCATCCACATTGGCGGATATGTACTCTCCCAGTTCTTCGTCAGTGAGTACTGGAGCAGCTTGAGGTGGTTCGAGAGAACCTATTGGGAGCTTGGCCTTTGTCGGCTCTGGTGCCTATAGAGATACGTAGGCCTTCACTTGAAGCTTAAGAGGGGCTGAAGACTGAGGAGGTCTGCCTTTAAGCCGCACTTTGAGAGGTGCCTCAGTTGATGTTCTGGCGACTGGTGCCTTTGTAGAAGCATGAAAAATCTCAGCTGAAGGCATCCCTTCGCCAAAGTGCAGAAGATGCAAAAGACTCAGGCTTAGTGCTAAAAAGACAAAACAGAAGATAGGAGAGAAGTTCCTTTATTGTCATGTCTACCAAAGTCTAGTACAGACACATCAAGACCATACATAAGGGACTAATTATGTTCTTCTACAAAGGATCTAGTACAGATTCGGCAGAAGCCTAGAAGGATCTACAAGGGATGTAATCTTCATCGAAGTGCAGCCTTCCTTCTTCTCGATACACATGTTGGAAGATTAACTTCCACCAAAGCATGTTCTGATATTCTAGTGGGCACAGCCTCTCAGAAGCATAATAGTATCTCGACAATTTGAAGAAGCCAGAGCCTTCGAACCAGAGGCGCAGCCACTTGCCTGCTCCAATCTCAGAAACAAGATGGTGGTAGGGCCCTCCTCCCCTTCTTTTATTCCAGAAGCCAGTGTCTTTACTCAAGAGGCACAGCTATCTGCCTGGACAATCTTCAGACTCGCAAGGGTGTCATACCCTTCCCTTCGCAGCCAAAGTCTTCATTGTCAGAGGCGCAGCTACTAACTTGCGTCCACATGAGGTGCAGGATGGTGATATCCTCACACCATCTCCATTCACAGGGCGTAGTCATCTGCTCCAGATCAGATGCTTAAGTTACTTATTTACAAGAGACTTGGGAACTCCCATCGCAACCAATGCAAGTAAACCTGTCGCTCCAAAAGCACAGTAACCTCGCCAACCTGAAGCACAAGCCTACTTATCGCCTACAGTAAGTGACTCTGGTGGCCCGAAACATAGCTTCGTAAGTTGCTCTATACGTACAGAAGTCTCATCGTCATTCAAAGCCAAGTCCACTCGTCGCCTGAAAGTACAGAGGTTCCATCGTCTCCAGAAGCACGGTCTACTCGTCGCCCAGAAGTGCAGCAGCACTTAGTCCTCACTAGAGGCGCAGGAAGCATGGGTTCACCCCAATTGGTTTGTTTAAATCGCCTCTTGTAGAGAAGATTGGAATTAAATTATGATTGATATCATATCAGATTGATTTAAATCTTAGATGAGGATCAGTTAGACTCCAAATCTAGGATGAAATCCCAAGATTTACTCGGCTGTATCCGAGCAAGCAAATCGACATGCGTCACATGTCACCTCCTTCGGTTATGTTTATAACCACCAGAGATCTTGTTTGAGGGGAATCTCGATGTCCGCCACGTGTCAGCACCGCAGAAGCCCATACCGTACAATGACGGTAGATTCTTTCATATCTCAGGAACCCTAATGCATATCGCATATGTGCTCGGTTCTCTATAAATAAAAGGAGTTCTTCTTCCAAAAAGAGGGAAGAAAAGATTGACAGAGGCAAATCGATAATCGACAATCTTCCAAGGAGCAGCGATCTCCATCCACGAAGAGTCGACCACCCTTATCCACCTATCAACCAAAGAACCAACCAACCAACCAACCATCTTCAAGGGATCTTCTCATCCAGATAGCCTCTTGATCGGTGACCCAAGAGTCCCATCAAAGGCACCAGAGATCTATAGCAAGGTTGATTCAACGTCAGATCGTTAACGAAGTAAAGGAGCCGTTGCAGTACTCGATCTCCACCGTCAAACTTTCCTAGAAATCTCTTCTACCTGTACTTAGAATATCCTGTTTAGGACTTCCTTCTTTGTACACAAATTCCTTATACGTTCAATAAAGCAAAAAGTTCGTTCAACCTTTTGTTACGTCGAACAAAATGGTGACTCTGCTGGGGACTACCTTCTCCTCTAACGAGAAGGCGGTGACGCAATCTGATGACAACTTGCTGGGAGTTTCTCAAGTCATGCTGGTCATACGCTTCGACCAGCAGGCTTTTGAAGATCTCCTCTCTGATGAAAAGTCGAAGACTTCGAAGCGGTTCATACAACCAAAGAAGACTCGACTTGTGTGGAGGCCTAAGGCGGCTGCAGCCAGCAGCACGATGGCAGGAACTGTGTCTCAGGACTACTTAATGTCAAGGCCACAGAGAAGATCCCGTCTGCTATAGCCTTATCCCCTCGCCCGATTTTCGTCCTGGGAAAGCATGGCAAAGAAGATGGTGGTTCCATGGTTGATCTGAAGAAGAAACAATGTCAAAGGAAGCGCACACCGGTCCAACCCCTGACGATAGGAGTATTGCCGACAAGGAGATCTATTTTCGACAGAATCACTTTCCCTTCAGGTAAACCTTCGACGGACTCTGAATACTACTCACCCGCTAGGGGTAGTAGGAAGAGATCCCAGGTGGCTCGTGCTTCATACAACAAGCGTGCGACACCAACAGCAGACCAGAGGCCTGTGTTGACAGTAACACGCGTAGCCGACGAAAAGCTATACAAGATTGGCTTCCACGCTTCGATGCCTCAACCAGTCGACTCTCCCTCATGCTGGGGTACTTCCGTGTGTAAGCCAAGCCAGGGGTACTTTCCACGTAGAGGGAGCCATGCGAACAGCGTTCCCGTAGAAGCAACAGGAGGCTACCTCGCCAGACCCGCTCTGACCGTGCTTACATGCAGCTTTCTTGCATATACAATGGGAGTGCTACAACAGAAGATCCGACCCTCTCCCAAGCAGAAGAAGAATCTGTGGCCCAAGACTGTCTAAATAAAGGCACTATTGTACCCAGATTGCCATCAACTGTCGAGCAGACGGCTGACGGCTGACGGTTGTGCCATCGCCGAGCAGGCACTCCGTCTTCCAGAGACTCTACTCTACGTCGACTTCATGCCGGAGGCCTAACAGGGGGTCGATGAGCCATAGAGAAGACGAGCCCCGCATAGCCACATGCTATGCGGCACAGGGTTCCAGAGCTTTCAAGGAGCCTTCCCAGAATCCTTCTATATCGGTTGCTAAACTGAAAAGGAAGTCAGAGAACAACAAAGCTAAGGTACCCGATGTAGGTGTGTTCCAAGGGACTCGTTCCAAATTTGAATTGGGTGTCTTGTCAAAAACTGGGGGTAGCAAGCCTCCTACCATGCAAAATAATCCTGTGTTCCAATCCGACGAGGCGCAATATGACACGGATGTCTCCATCGGCGCAGCCAGTCACCAGACCGGGGGTAGCAACCATACTGAGTCTGAAGAAGATCACAATCTTACGGAATATCCTCAGGACAGCGAGCCTCAAGCGTCGGAGCCAAAAAGTGAATGATCCATGGCTCCCTCGAGTCATCCTCACACTCGGTCTGTGTTCATGGCCGATGACAATGAGGAAGACAACAACGAAGCTTTCAGACGTATCGAAGTCCTCGAAACAAAGTTTGATACGCTAACGGACACCATGAAGACCCTATCATCGGTCATAATAGCCCTCAAGAGTAGCATGGCCCCCTCTGCCTCTACACCTGTGCATGATCTGCCAACCAATGACGAATCCAGCAGGTTGCCTACTGCAAACTAGACATGAACATCCTTGTCTACTCTATCGACTACTGGCTCCGCAATGCCGGCCGAGATATAGCAGGCCATCAAGGAGTTGTATGCTCGTTATGATGCCAAGGAGAAGCAAGAAACGCTCCGGAAGATGGGGATCCGGCAGCCATACCCTGCCGAGTGGGACAATATCGTCTATCCTCCCAAATACAATCCGCAGACGCTTATACCTTATGAAGGGAAGGGGTCTCCTCGACAATACTTGAGGTACTTTGCCTCCGTAATGGGGCACCTGCCAAAGGATGACGCCCACCTGTCCAACATATTCATAGGAGCCCTGCAGGGGGTAGCCTATGAGTGGTTCTGCAGTCTTTCGGACGACTGCATCTCGTCATTTAAAAACCTGAAGACTCGGTTCGCGGATCGACTCTACGAAGGAGGCATGGATATGACTATGTTGACCCTCATAGAAATTATCTAGAGGGAGAAGGAGCCTGTCCGTGCATACATCGAGCGCTTCCGCCAGACAGCCCTCAGATTACCACCCGGCATGCCCGAGCCATACTCATAGACTCCTGTCGCAAGAACATGCTACCCACTATAAAATTGTAGCACAGTACTCCCTGCATAGAGTGGACGTCTTTCATTACAGAGGCAGATATCGCACAAAGGAAAGACCAGGACGCGCAGCTCATGGGGCTACACCTTCCTGCACCTAAAGACAAGGGGAGACGCTCGTACAACAACAACCATAAAGACGAAAATGGCAAGCAAGCTATGACCGTCAATATCTCCAAAGGTTCAGCAGCTGCGAACCCCAACTCTGCGGAAGCGTAGAGGTGGAGGGAGACTTACTCCTTCAATGACGAGGATACGCTGGAGCTCTTCGAGATGCTTACGAAGAGTGGCAAACTGTCCATCCTGCCACCCAAGCGTCCTGATGAAGTGGGAAAGGTGGACCATCCCAAGTACTGCCATTATCATCAGTACGTCCATCACTCAACACAAGACTGCTATGTATTGAAGGGGCAAATTTAGTGCCTCATTAACGCCAACATCATATTGTTGAATTATGAAGAGACGACCGTCACAGCCAAGATGGTTATTCTCTAGTTTGGGAGTTTTCCAGCCACAGAGGCAGAAGATGGTATCATCCCTACTCCAAAGGCGACGATGGAAGTAGTCAACCTTCCGCCAACATGGGGCAACGCTCAAGGGCTTATCCTGTTCTTTGTACCTTGAGACGGGGTCATGAGGGTCCATCCGGACCAGGCTCCCGACACGATGAACCAGTAATCATCATGAATCTCTCAAAAAATATTTTATGACCTTGCTGCTGAAATGTTATCCTGAGATGTGTCTACCATGTACTCTCTACCTCTGAGTAGTCATCTCCTCCACAATAGTTGTAAGCTGTCATAATCCTTAAAAAATATTTTACGTCCATATTACCTCTGAAGGGTTATTCTACATCATGTCTACCATGTCCATATTACCTCTGAGTAGTCACCCCGTTATGATAACCCCAAAGTTGTCATGACACCCTAGAAAATATTTTACGTCCATATTACCTCTGAAGTGTTATTCTACATCGTGTCTACCATATCCATATTACCTCTGAGTAGTCATCCCGTTATGATAACCCCAAAGTTGTCATAACTCCCTAAGAAAAATAGTCACGTCCATATTACCTCTGAACTATTATTCTAGGAAGAATGATGCTTGCCATGTCCATATAACCTCTGAGCAACGCACCCTTTCCTGACAATTCCCCACAATTGTCATCTATAGAACCCTTCACGTCTATATTACCTATCGATTGCTCCTCTATGCCTGGAAGACGCGACTACTATGTCGACATTACCTCTGAGTAGTCGTTCATCTCACATCAGTTCTATGATTATCCCGGCGGTCTAGAAAACAGTTCACGTCCATATTACCTCTGGATTGTTGTTCTATACCTCGGCCAAGATCAAGCCTACCACGTCCATATTACTTCTGGTCAGGCAAATCCATTATGAATATTCTTTTTTTATTCTGGAGACAAAAGCAAAGGGAACAAGAAATCTTCTATACATAAAAACATGTGGCTACAAAGACCTATTACAGACTCTTCGTAGTTACATACGTAGAAGCAAAAAAGCTGAAACTGTGGTACAAGCTCTTGATAGCGTGGACAAGGCGGTGATAGAGCTAATCACTTCCTAGTCAAAAGGAAGACACTGCCCAAAGCTGCTACTGGCCCGAGACGAGGATGAAGACCAGCACAGGACTCTCCAATCTCCCTATCTGGCCAGTGAGAGCAACCACAGCAGCAGGCCTTGCTATTCCTCGGTCAGAATGGCAAGTAATCCAAACCCAGAAAGCAGAGGTCCAAGACGACATTGACGCTCACGACATCAAGAACGCGGGATGTCTCGAGATCTAATAGTAGTTCTACTATAGCTTCTTTGGATAAAAAGATTCGCCACCGACGGCCGCCTCAAGCAAACTCCAGGGTCGTCAGGAGCTGAACATAGGGAAAGCAAGGCCATTGTTGAAGCATCTAAGTCTCCTCTTGAAGAAGGACAGTCCTATATATAGGCTGTTCGTGTAGTCCAAGCACGAGCCAAACATCGTTCAGAAGGAAGCTTACAAGTTAAGCTAAAGCTCCACTACATGACAGATGGCAGTACTGCGAGGAACGTAACTCTAAACCTCCTCTGCTAAAGAGATTCGCGATCCCTATAAAGATGCAAGAGGCTCCAATATCAAGAAGCCTTCAGGAGCCCATGATCTGAAATGATGACTCAGGACCATTAATACTAAGAGCTAGACGTGACACCAGCCATCACCAAGCTCGTACAGTCCTGACGCGTGTTCATGCTTCTGTTCAAAGTATCCCGAGCTTGACTCAAGTTCGGGACACTTTAAAGGGGGTCTTGTAGAAGCATGAAAAATCTCAGCTGAAGACATCCCTTCGCCAAAGCGTAGAAGATGCAAAAGACTCAGGCTCAGTGCTAAAAAGACAAAACAGAAGATATAGAGAGAAGTCCCTTTATTGTCATGTCCACCAAATAGTACAGACACATCAGGACCATACATAAGGGACTAATTCTGTTCTTCTACAATGTATCTAGTACATATACGACAGAAGCCTAGAAGGATCTATAAGGGATACAATCTTTATCGAAGTGCAGCCTTCCTTCTTCTCGATACACACGCTGGAAGATTAACTTGCACCAAACTGTGTTCTGATATTCTAGTGGGTGCAACCTCTCAGAAGTATATCAGTAACTCGGCACTTTGAAAAAGCTAGAGCCTTCGAACCAGAGCCACTTGCCTGTGCCACTCTCATAAACAAGATTGTGGTAGGGCCCTCCTCTCCTTCTTTTATTCCAGAAGCCAGTATCTTTACTCCAGAGGCACAGCTATCTGCCTGCGCCAATCTTCTGACGCGCAAGGGTGTCATACCCTTCCCTTTGTAGCCAATGCCTTCACTGTCAGAGGTACAGCAACTTACCTGTGTCCGCATGAGGCACAGGATGGTGATATGCTCACACCATCTCCATTCCCATGGCGTAGTCATCTGCTCCGGATCAGAAGCTTAAGTCACTTCTCTACAAGAGACTTGGGAACTCCCATCACAACCAATATAAGTCAACCTGTCGCTCCAAAAGCACAGTAACCTCACCAACTTGAAGCACATATCTACTTGTCGCCTACAGTACAGTAACTCTGGTAGCCCAAAACATAGCTTCGTAAGTTGCTCTATACGTACAGAAGTCTTATCGTCATTCGAAGCCAAGTCCACTTGTCACCTGAAAGTACAGAGGTTCCGTCGTCTCCAAAAGCACTGTCTACTCATTGCCATAGAAGTTCAACAGTACTTAGTCCTCACTAGAGGTGCATGAAGCATGGGTCTACCCTAATTGGTTTGTTTAAACCGCCTCTTGCAGAGAAGACTTGGATTAAATTATGATTGATATCATATCAGATTGATTTAAATCTTAGACGAGGATCAATTAGACTCCAAATCTAAGATAAAATCCCAAGATTTACTCGACTATATCCGAGCAAGAAAATAGGCACGCGCCACGTGTCACCTCCTTCGGTTATGTTTATAACCACCAGAGATCTCGTTTGAGGGGAATCTCGATGTCCACCACGTGTTAGCACCACAGAAGCCCGCACCATGCAATGACGGCAGATTCTTTCATATCTCAGGAACTAATGCACTTCGCATATGTGCTCGGTTCTCTATAAATAGAAGAAGTTCTTCTTCCACCAAGAGGGGTGAAAAGATCGGTAAAGAAAAATCGACAATCGACAATCTTCCAAGGAGCAGTGATCTCCATCAACGAAGAGTCGACCACCGTCATCCACCTATCAACCAAAGAACCAACCAACCAATCATCTTCAAGGGATCTTCACATCCAGACAGTCTCTTGATCGGTGACCCCAAAGTCCCATCAAAGGCGCAAGAGAGCCATAGCAAGGTTGATTCATCGTCAGATCATCAACGGAGTAAAGGAGCCGTTGCCATGCTCGATCTCCACCGTCACACTTTCCCAGAAACCTCTTTTCCCTGTACTTAGAATATCCTATTTAGGACTTCCTTTTTTTACAAAGATACCTTATACGTTCAATAAAGCAAAAAAAATTGTTCAACCTTTTGTTACGTCGAACAGCCTTCCTACATAGTTTTACTACGAGAGGAGCCGACACTTGGGGAGGCTTTCCCTTGAGTCGTATCTTCAAGGGGTCTTCAGTGGATGCTCCGCCTAGAGAAGTTGGTGCCCTTTTGCGAAGTTTGACCACTATAGGAGACAGT
This sequence comes from Iris pallida, assembly GCA_029216955.1. NCBI lineage: Eukaryota > Viridiplantae > Streptophyta > Magnoliopsida > Asparagales > Iridaceae > Iris > Iris pallida. The sequence continues at coordinate 10,223,529 of JANAVB010030219.1, forward strand.
GTTTGAGGCGGCTTTCCCTTGAGTCATACTTTCAGGGGTGCGTCGATTGTCATCTCTGCCTCCAAGTCAGCTTCGGCTTCACCTTCATCATCAGCACCATTGGCTTCATCTTCGAGATGAGTCAACTTATACAGATCAGAGTCGGTAAAGAAGGCCACAGTCCCTCTGAAAGGATCGACATCAGCGAACTCTGTTCGGACTATGCCATTGGTGGATACGTACTTCATACAATAATAGAGAGTGGATGGTACCACCATGTATTTGTGTAGCCATGGCCACCCTAACAAGATGTTGTAGTTGACATCCGCATCCATAACATAATAGGCACTTTGGTCTGGAGATCACCGAAATGATACTTCAGCCAGATCTTCTCCAGCGGCTCACTCTTGCAGACGTTGAAGCCACTGATTATAGTGTGGGACACTGTCAAATGATGTATCGAGATCCCTGACATCTGTAGCAGTGTTCGGGGGATAATGCTGAGAGAAGACCTAGGTCAATCTCAATTCGATCCACCTTGATGGCACCGACGTACCCTGTGTAATACAACGATCTGTCAACATGTCTTATTGAGTGAATATGATATTAGAGATGATCTCCCCCACACTATGACTGTGTGAACATGCTGCTGGATCGTCCTCGGGCTGCTTGACCTGACTGATGAAAGACTCAGCATCCTTCAGGGCTTCGCAAAGAGCCTCCCGAGTATCTTTGGACAGGCGAGGAGCTCGAATAAGGACAGCTGAGCGGGGGTATTGGCAAGTTGTGCCAGTATGTCAAAGTTGTGGGGTTTGGTTAATCCCAAAGCATTGTCTCTTATTAGAGGCCTGTCAAAGCGGGCCTCTTTATGCTTCTGTTTGTCAGCTGCTGGAAGTCGCGAAGGTCCTTTACCTTAAGCAGCCAAGGTAGTGACGGGAGGTGGCACTTCGACAGGGGCTTCCTCAGGCTGGGCGTTCTGTTATGAATGTGTTTATACAGAAAGTGCCTCCTTGGAGGAGGAGGTCACCATTCAGAAAAACTTAGTCTTCTTGTCTTTAGTTTTGGAGGTAGAATGTACCCCCGATTCAATCAGTTCCGGAGCGAGATCTAGGTGAACCCACATGATCTCCCCCGAGATGTGGTGAGAGGAATCAGTCCACTCACGTTATCACGAGTCGGCGGAAGGTTGACCACCTCCAATGTCGCATTCGGGATGGGGACAACACCATCTTTAGTTGTAGTAGGCGGTAAAGTACCGAACTGGAGCGACACCATTTTGGCCGAGACTGTCTTCTTCTCATAATCGACAGAGATGATGTTTGCATTGATCATGCGTTATATGTAGTTCTTGAGGATGTAGCAGTCTTGAGTTGGATGTCTAATGAACTGATGGTAGGGACAGTACCTCGGGTCGCCCAATCTGCCTACCTCGTCAGGACGCTTAGGATCAGGCAACTTGATCTTGTCACTCTGTTTCAGTATCTTGAAAAGTTGTAAGGTGTCCTCGTCATTGAAACAGTAGACCTCCTTCGGCCTCGGTGTTGGTAGAGGTTTCTGAGCGGACCCCTGTGTACTTTTCGAAGCATTGACTGTTGTAATACCCCAGTCCCAAAATACATAGGACCAGGTATACGAATACATGCCAGCAGCACTTCACCAATGGGCCAAACTATGCTACAAGTCCATTAGCGAAATACTTAAGCTGTAAATCATGATAATACCCAGAAATATAACACAGTCCACAGGTATATACATCTAATCATATCCACAGAGTCCACAAAGAGATCAAGAATAAATAATGAAGAAAATGTCTCAAATATCCAGCAATAAAAGTAATGAAGTCTGTGCGGGTTACTCATCCCAAAATCATAGGAATAGAAAGAAAGTACAAATCAACTATAAGTCTGATGAAAAGAAAAGGAAATAATATAGCAAGACTAAAAATGATTATAACATGATCACGAAAAATCCTCTGGCACTATCTCGTCCTCCTGTGTCGGTACGCCTCCGGTCTCAGCTCCTGAACCGTAAACCTCTGGGTAGTCTTTAGCTTCGTCTAAGCCTGGGAAATAGCCAGGTCCTCAGAGGACTAGCAAGGTGCATAATATACATGCCAAGGTACAGAAATAAAAATATGAACTAAGGCAATCTACTGTATCCGTCTATGTGCTATGCAAGTGAGATACTTTTCTAGAAGGTTTTTTTAGGGGCACCACCACTTTTACTAGGGGACAGCCCAATTTTTTTTGAAAAAATTACAAGTTTGCCATAGGTTTTTTTACTAGGGGGCAGCCCAATTTTTACTATAAAACCCAATGTTATTTTATTTCTTCTCTCTTTCTTCCTCCTCCACTCTTCCTCTACTCTTTTTTTTTCTTCTCCTCAAAAAACCCTAGAATTAACCTAACCTAGGTGAAATTGTCCCCCCACCTAAATTTGTTAAAGAATTAACCATTCACTTATCTCATTTATTTGTAAGTCGTCAAATTTATTTTGTGTAATATTTTAACCTAAATTTTACATATAAAAGTTGAATTTTGTGTTTAATGTAGAAAGAAATAGAAAATGGAACAACCTGGACCATTAAATGCTGGAAACTCTCCTCCCACAACGTCCGAAGAATACTATGATGCATCGGAAGGCCTCTTGGTAACTAAACTTTAAATTTTTTTTGGATGAAAAATCAGATTTTGACACAGAAGACTGCCAATTGTCTGGCAGTCCCTCTCTTAGATTTGGACTGCCACATATGTGGCAGTCCTTTAGATGTGAGGGACTGCCACATATGTGGCAGTCCTATATATGTGAGGGACTGCCACATATGTGGCAGTCCTTTTTAATTTCATATGCTTACTTTTTGGCTTTATGTAGTTGTTTAATTTTGACTTTTAACTTCTATTGTAGGAGTTGCGATGATGCGGTACAATGGTGTCGAGAAGTTGGACGAAAAAACAACTTAGTTCTAGTGATATTCAGATCAGCCCGAAATCGACTGAGTATCAATGTGTTATATGGAGGACCACTTTTGTATACATTTTGGCATTTTGGTTATAGAGGACCACTTTTGTATACATTAAACTATGAAATATGAAGTCCAATATATGTTTCTTACTTTTATCAATGTGTTATATGTGTTTTATATGCTTATCTGGGTGTTATACATGTGTGTTTTGTGTGTTTGGCTGAGTATTATACATGTTTTACATGTGTACTTCAATGGAAATCTCAAACGTACTCCAACGTACCATATTGAATACCAACCAACAAAATTCCTACAACTGGTTGGTTCGGTGTATCTCCATTTAGGACAAACAAGATTTGAGTTGATTTACATAATTTTTTGGTCTACACAACTGGTAAGATTTGACCGAAATGACTGGGAAAACACCCTAAGACATCATAGGAGCTTTCTATTCGTTCGATAATGAAATTACACTCGTACAGAATAAAAATGACACAGAATACTTTAAATACGCTACAACAAGGTTGGTCACGTGACCACAATGTTCCATATATCCAGGTCAACAAAGTGGTTGGATTATCTATTGGCATCCTGTAGTAAAATCAGTGAATAAGATGGCAATTAAATTCAACATTTAATGCACTCAATATGAGCATCAATATGATGGTGATTAGAACTTGCAACTCAGACACAATTTCGGGTTCATCCCTGTTTTTGGACATTACACTTGCTAGATAGCTATATCACCAGAACAGTCCCAGCAAGTCAGAGTTTGTTTTTGCTCATGATTGCATTTTAAATCACAAAAGATAACGGCCAGCCATCCTACTTGTGTAGGAGCTGTATATGCTGCTCCAATTGGTCAATTGATTTAATATGACCATTAACCAGAGAGAACAATATAGACAACAGACCTAAACTTAGAGATGAACAACATACGAAACTTCTTAGGCTGTTCCAGTTAGCTAGCAGATTCCTTGCTGTGGATTGAAGGTATATTTTGGAGAAACAATAATTCAGAAATGTCTGTTTATGATTGGGTTATTGCAGGAAGTTTATAGTTGTTACATTAGCACTTTTCTTTTACTGCTACACTTGTTTCTCCTTGCCCGCTTTCTATTCAGATAAAGTATCTATGTTCAGGCTGGTTCCTTTTTACTTGAATGCTGTTATAATCCTATTGGATATGGGATACAAGTTCTTCTCCAACATCTCCAGAGAAGGTCTGCCACACCCAGGGCAGTCCAACACATGTGAAGGACTGCCCTGGGTGTGGCAGTCCTAGATGAAATGTTCTGTGATTAGATTACAGAATATTTTATCTAGGACTGCCACACCCAGGGCAGTCCAACACTAATCACAGAATATTTTATCTAGGATTGCCACACCCAGGGCAGTCCTTCACATGTGTTGGACTGCCCTGGGTGTGGCAGTCCAACAGTACCTATAAATGTAAGGGTATGCCAAGCCAGAACTGTTCCCAATAGAAATGCAAAAGTTACTCCGCCACATATGATTAGCTGCCTAATGTCAAAATCATTCAGAAGTGTTGCACAAACTGAAATCAATTTGTCAAAACTGTCTTTTTCTCTACCTGATTTATAGTTGTAAATCCTCCTCTGAGCTCTTTTGGTATTATTTTTGCGATGTACACAGGAACCTGCATAATCATTTTATTGAGTAATATATACCAACATACTTAAGCAAAGCCTAATTAATATATTTGACCAGATGGATACTGAAGTATCGCATGATTTTCTCAAAGTTAATATTTAAGGATTAAGCATTTGTATTTACCACATAAGAGAGGAGTCCAATACCAAATCCAACAAAAAGCCTCCCAAGATCAAACCACCAAATATCCTTCATCATGGCAATACGTATAATATATATTCAGTAACAAGCATAATGAAATATTACAAAAAGAAAGTATTGAGAAACCAGAAATGCAACTTCTAATTATGTAATAACCGGCAAATTTTGTCATATACAATTCAATATCAAACAATATATTGTTTAGATCCAGTCGGAAGTACGGCATGTAGTCCTCGCTGCAGTCGACCATCAGGGTGACCGATTGACTCTCATCTTCCCCAAGCAGGTACCTTTGCCCTCCTCAGATGGAGCAGAACCACCTTGACGTGGTGGTAGGAGTTGGCTAATTTGTACGTCAGCTCGTTGCTTCGATCGAGCTTGTGGTCCCGGTGGCGGTCTCCGTGACCCAGACCGACCTTGGCGCGCTGGTTCAAAAATTGTAATCGGACGCTTAAGAGGACGTTCCGCGCGTTCCTTCCGCTTTGACGCGGTGGGGCGTGTTCTTTTTGGTGCGTCCGGAGGACTATTACCCCTATAGAACAATGGATTGTGCGACCGTACAGTTAATAAATAATGCAAACTAAAATAGAACTGTTACCCCCTATCCCCTACCCCCAGAACTGAGTACAGTAGGACTGCCAAGCATGTGGCAGTCCACATGTAAATAAGGACTGCCACAGGCCTGGCAGTCCTCTATTGAAAGAGGACTGCCAGGACTGTGGCAGTCTTTGTTTACATGTGGACTGCCACATGCTTGGCAGTCCTACTGTACTCGGCCAACAGACAAACGACTCGCTAGTTTGTCGTTTTATAGGGTTAGTGTTTGAAGAGAAATTGTGGGTTTGTCGTGTTCAAAAATGCCATTCATAAACCCTAAAGACATTCTAAACCTAAATTATCAAAAGTTTTTAGACAATTAAAACTATTCTAGGGTTTCGAATAAAATATAGAAAATTATAGAAGAAATTAGGGAAGAACGTACCTAGAATCCGATTTCTTCGACTTGCGTGTCATCTCGTCGAATGTGGGAGTGTTCTTGAAAGAAATTTGGTAGAGGAATTAGGATTAGAGTGGTGGAGGAGAATTTTCTAGGGTTTAGGGAGAGGGAGAGAGAGCTCTTCTTCTTTTTCTTTTGGAAGAGAGAGAGAGGAAATGATGAAATGGGAAAGAAATGTGAGTTTGGGGGGTTGGGCTGCCCCCTAGTAAAATTTGGGCAGCCCCCTAGTAAAATCTCCACCAAATGGGCTGCCCCCTAAGTAAGGGCTGCCCCTTAGAAAATGTGGAGGTGCCCCTAAAAAAAACCTTCTAGAATACCAGACCCCTTCCACTAAGGCTCACTAGCACCTCAACAGGGTATTGTCCCCAGTACCTGTGTCGTGGCACCAAGGACAATCAATTCTCGACAGTGATAATCCCTTACTCTGCTACAGAGATAAAGGTCACTAAACAACGGGCCACACGATAATAGGTCAGATATTGTAGTCAAGTTCTCCCCAATCCCCATGTCTAGAATCTAGCAATGTCAAGTCTATACAGTCATCTTGAAAGTAAAAGCAATACTGATAAAGAAATCTAGAATGCTAACACGAGGTCAACACCACGAATAGTCATGTAAACCTCGCATCATGAATGTGACGGTGTCCTGTGGTCAATTGTGTCAATGGACACATTAGTATGTACGTAATGCCTAATGTCAATACTCGATGTCACTATCTTGACATCGGTACCCGTCTATAAACGAACACTAAGTAGCAACGTCCTATGTCATGCAATGCTAATAAAAAAATAACAAGACAAAAAAGAAAGATCTGTAACGATGGCAAGGCACGTTTGCCTGTAACTGCTGTCTGCGGATAGGCCTGTCCAACTCCGGTGTCCTTGTCGATCCTCCCAAGCTCACCTATAATAATACACTATATTTAATATTCTATATCAACATACCATATATAAATTATATGAGTATTTATGACTCCTAGTTGTCATAACGTTGCTACGACACTACATCGATTATATAAGTACATATAGGTACCAAATCCTCTCGTAAATACTTTACAATTACAAAAAATAATATATTTAAAATTTGAAATTTATCTATAAATATTTATATATTGCTATAATGCTATTTTCAATAGGAAACTCTTTCACAAGAGATCTTATGTCAATGCCACATATGACTTCCTCAAATCGACCCATTAATTTAGTTCTGAAATAATGATAAAATAAAAATAAAAAATTCTGTAAAAATTACAGAAATTAGTTAAAATAGTATTTATAATGTTAAACCTTGTACAACATAAAGTTTAATATAGATTCATAGAGTTTTAACAATTTTGGACACAAGGAAAACAGAATTTTTCGAAGTTCGGTGACATGACAAATGTCATGAATTTTTAAAAACAGCAAACGGATGCAAAACCTAACTTTCAGATATATTTGGAAAGGTATCAACGTCTAGATTCTGAATAAAAATATTAAAAGGCTAGAAACTGACCTTAGATAGGCAAAAAATGGCCTGCAACAGAATTCGTCAGTTCTGGATATCCTGTCGTAGAATCAACGCCACGGGCAAACCGCTTGGAACTAGGGGATCTGGTGATTAGAGGTTGGACTAGACACACAACGGTAACTCTCATATTTGGTTTGAGTAGAAAAAGATAAGAAAAAGTGGATGAAACTTCATCTACAATTCGACTAACCTGCTGTGACGTTTCAGACTTCGATTCGACGGAGTTTCGGCCCAAGTAGCGCGTCATGCACCTCTCTAATGGCCGCAAGGTTACTCCTATAGTTTCTAGGGTGGAAGAGGATGTTGAGAGGGACATCCAAGTGGTGGTGGTTGGTGCAAAAATCGAGGAAAAATTATATTTTGTGAAGAAAGGGGGGGTCGGCTAGGGTTTCGGGTTTGGAGTGGTGGCCGCTAGGTTTGGGGGTGATTTCTCGAGTAGTGGGTGGTTATGAGAGAGGGGTATGGTTTGGGTTTGATAGGTATATATATATATATATAGTGCATGGGCTTTGGTTTGATCTAATTTGGATAGGATTTGGTTCTCCAAATCATATTATTATTAATAGGTTTCCTATTTTGGTTAGATGTTTGACCAAGCCAAATATATAAGGGAATATTGCATGTGGCTGCAATTTAATACTTAAAATTCCCTTAAATATATGTATACTTGGTTTTGGTACTCCTAGTTAGGCTATAACTAGTAGGGTTGACTAGGTTAGGGTCCGAGTAGCATTACTAGTCAAATTGGACCCGAAAAATTAATTTAATGAGTCTCATGTGCCATTTGCAAATAAGTAGCACATGGAAACTCAATTGGATGGTGCACCCTAGGCATATGAATTGTAGACTCAACATGGGACAAAACCATATATTGGGTCATACAGTTTTGATCTATATCAAGTCTCAAAAGCAAATTGGAAGTTGGCTTAAAATTGCATTAATGGCTCAAATTGGCCTAAGTTGGCCCGAAATTGTGCAAAGTTAAAAGAATATTGAAAAGCAAAATTGGATGGGACATCATATATCAAACTCAAGGTGGGCGAGTCTAAAATTCAAATATGGAACTTGATTTGAGAAAACAATATTTGTTGTGCTTCCAAAATCAAAGCTACAGTAAACTACTAACATAGTCATTATTGACTTTAATAAATTAAAATATCCATATAAAATAATTAAAAATAATTAAAAATAAAATCCAAAAATCAGGGGGCTTACAACCTACCCACCTTAGAAAATTTCGTCCTCGAAATTAAAATTAACATAATTATATAGAAATTCTTATCATATGAATAACTAGGCTAAGACTTACCGGTATCTACGAATAAGTGGGGATAACACTCACGCATAGAATCTTAACGCTCCCAAGTTGATTCTCCCGAAGAATGGTGCCTCCATGCTAGGTGAACCAGTCTAATCGTCTGCCCTCTGAGTATCTTTTCACTCGTATCCAAGATACCTACCGGCTACTCCTCGTATGATAAACTGGATCCCACCGTGATCTCAGAGTGATGGATCACATGACTGGGATCAGTCACATACCTCCTCAGTTGTGAGACATAGAATACATTATGTACTCCCTCTAGTGATGGGGGTAATGCAAGATGATATGCTACCTCTCCTACACGCTCAATGATATCGAACGGTCCAATATACCTTGGACTCAACTTTCTCCTACTCCCGAATCTAGTAGTACCCCGAGTCAGTAAAATCCTAAAAAATACATGCTCTCCCTCCTTGAATTCCAGTGATCGACGATGCGTATCGGCCCAAATGCTCTGCCGATCTTGAGCTGCCTGAAGATGACTCTGAATTCGCTTCACTTTTTCGACTGTCTGCATCACAAGCTCTGGTCCAAGTATATGTCGCTCTCACCTCTGTCCTCTCGCGAAGTCTTCAAAATCTTGCATCTGTAGGTAACGCTGCCTTGATTCTATCTACTAGTGACGACTATACTTCAAGATTGGCAAGTACTCATTGTTGTCCCGGTATAATGACTTCTATTCCAAGCTCATGAAGATCCTCTAATAACTGTAACTAAGATGCCAAGAAATATGCAGTAGGCTTCCTACTTAAAGCGGCCTCTACTACGTTCGCCTTGCCAGGATGGTACTACAAATCTATGTCATAGTCGGTCATAAGCTCCAACTACCGCCTCTGTCTTATATTTAACTCCTTTTGCGTGAAGATGTACTTCAAGCTCTTATGATCCGTAAATATCTCCATACGCTCTTCGTACAAATAATGTCTCTATGCTCTCCGTACAAATAATGCCACCATAACTTCAATACAAAGATCTCTGCTGATAACTCCAGATCATGAGTAGGGTAATTCTTCTCATATACCATCATCTACCTCGATGCGTAGGCTATGACCTTTCCATGTTGCATCAAAACACATCCAAGTCCACTACCCGACACATCACTGTATACAACGAATCCTTCCGATCCAGAAGGAAGCGTCAAAATAGGTGTTGAGGTCAACCTCTTCTTCAACTCTTCAAAAGCCTTCTGATAATCTTCTGTCCATTGAAACTCTTAATCCTTGTGCGTTAACCGCATCATGGGCTCTGCAATCCGTGAGAAATTTTCTATGAACCTGCGGTAATGCCCTACAAGTCCGAGAAAACTCCTAACTTCTGCAACTGATGTTGGTGTCTGCCAAGACTCTACGATAGCTATCTTTTTCGTATCCATTGAAAGTCCTTCTTCCAAGATAACGTGTCCAAGGAATGGAACTCTATCAAAGTAGAATTCACACTTACTAGGCTTGGGCTATCACTTCTCCTTCCTCAATACTCCCAATACAACTCACTCTATCGTAGGTATAGTATTATAACCTATTCAATGATACTCGTCAGTTCATTCCTAGCAGTTTCTCCTAATAGGCTCTACGCATTCGATATCCAGGCATTCATACTCGACTCATAATCTTACTAGGATCCATCTATAAGAAACTTACCCGTTTCTAGCTATCCAACATCACAATCATACCAATATCTAGCTTAATTATATTCTATAATATAACTATAAGGTTTATTTATTTTAGTCATCTAATAAATAGAAGGTAATGGAAGCCTAAGGCTGGGTCAAACAAACCTATATACCAATTTCAAACAACGGTAGGGTCAAGCAAAGCAGGAAGGTTTGTCGCATTATTTTCAAGAACGATGTGAAGCCAAACAAGATGCATAGGACATAGTCTCGGTAAGACTCGAGAACCATATATCTCCGTGATTATGTCACATAAAGTTACTGCCACGCCAGTGTGCATCTGGCTGCAAATAACTTTCTAGTTCCATAATACGACGGATGGCTGTAGTGCATATCTACCATGCCAGGTAATACAGGTTTTTGAGCTTATCTTTGCCAAATCCATAAAATATATTTGAATTAACCTTTTTTTTACGAAAATACAGAAAAAATGTCAACATGCATAGGATATGGTTCAAGTAAAATTTTAGAAACAAATGTAGCCATGATACCGTTATCTGAAGTCCTGCCTCGCCAGTATTTTTCAGGCTGCAAAATCTTTGATTCCGTAATACATGGACGAATATAATTTCTCAAACTTTTCCTTGGACCAATCCATAAGGCATTTTTCAACAAATTAACGAAAACGAACGAGAAGGTTTACTCGAGAAGTCAATAAGAAAGGGTTTAGTCAAATCTCGAGTAAGGAAGAACATAAAAGCAATCATATTAAGAAATAAGATAACATGTAAGCAATCATGCTGAAGAGTTTGAGAAAAGTCTATAATCATGTTTGTGGATGTATCCTCAAGTCCCATTCCTTAATTGGTTGCAGGCTCGTAGTAGTACGACTATCCTAGGTATCACTACGACTTCGCAAAATTCATGAAGACTCTACCACCTATGACTTCTAGTGTCTGTGCCTCTACTTTCCTGATGTGATAGTAAGGGAAGATACATCCATTATGAAGATTTGTCTTGCTAGCATGAATAAATAAGGATTACGGTAGAACATAATCAAACTGGGTGTAAATGAAGAAGTCAAGTGAGAGTTCAAAATGAAGTCAAGGAAGGTATCAAGCGTGTGGATGTGATCTTATAGGTCTTTCCAATTCTATTTGCAGGCTCACGTCGGTACAGTAACGTAACCGAAGTGATTAACTGACCTGCGTGGGCCACCACAAAAACATGTAACGTCCCAATCCCAAAATATGTAGGACCAGGTATACGAATACATGCCAGCAGCACTTCACCAATGGGCCAAACTACGCTACAAGTCCATTAGCGAAATACTTAAGCTGTAAATCATGATAACACCCAAAAAATCATAGAAATAGAAAAAAAGTACAAATCAACTACAAGTCTGATGAAAAGAAAAGAAAATAATGTAGCAAGACTAAAAATGATTATAACATGATCACGAAAAATCCTTTGGCACTATCTCGTCCTCCTGTGTCGGTACGCCTCTGGTCTTAGCTCCCGAACCGTAAACCTCTGGGTAGTCTTCAGCTTCGTCTAAGCCTGGGAAATAGCCAGGTCCTCAGAGGACTAGCAAGGTGCATAATATACATGCCAAGGTACAGAAATAAAAATATGAACTGCAATCTACTGCATCCGTCTATGTGCTATACAAGTGAGATACTTTTCTAGAATACCATACCCCATCCACTAAGGCTCACTAGCACCTCAGTAGGGTATTGTCCCAGTACCTGTGTCGTGGCACCAAGGACAATCAATTCTCAACAGTGATAATCCCTTACTCTGCTACAGAGATAAAGTTTACTAAACAACGGGCCACACGATAATTGGTTTGATATTGTAGTCAAGTTCTCCCCAATCCCCATGTCTAGAATCTAGCAATGTCAAGTCTGTACAGTCATCTCGAAAGTAAAAGAAATACTGATAAACAAATCTAGAATGCTAACACGAGGTCAATACCATGAATAGTTATGTAAATCTCGCATCATGAATGTGTCGGTATTCTGTGGTCAATTGTGTCAATGGACACATCAGTATGTACGTAATGCCTAATGTCAATACTCGATGTCACTATCATGACATCGGTACCCGTCTATAAACGAACACTAAGTATCAACGTCCTACGTCATACAATGCTAATAAAAAATAACAAGACAAAAAAGAAAGATCTGTAACGATGGCAAGGCACGCTTGCCTGTAACTGCTGTCTGCGGGTAGGCCTGTCCAACTCCGGTGTCCTTGTCAATCCTTCCAAGCTCACCTATAATAATACACTATATTTAATATTCTATATCAATATACCATATATAAATTATATGAGTATTTATGACTTCTAGTTGTCATAACGTTGCTACGACACTACATCTATTATATAAGTACATATAGGTACCAAATCCTCTCGTAAATACTTTACAATTATAACAAAATAATATATTTAAATTTTGAAATTTATCTATAAATATTTATATATTTCTATAATGCTATTTTCAATAGGAAACCCTTTCACAAGAGATCTTATGTCAATGCCACATATGACTTCCTCAAATCGACCCATTAATTTAGTTTCGAAACAATGATAAAATAAAAATTATAAATTCAGTAAAAATTACAAAAATTAGTTAAAATAGTTTTTATAATGTTAAACCTTGCACAACATAAAGTTTAATATAGATTCATAGAGTTTTAACAATTTTGGACACAAGAAAAACAGAATTTTTCGGAGTTCGGTGACATGACAAATGTCATAAATTTTTAAAAATAGAAAACGAATGCAAAACCTAAATTTTAGATATGCTTGGAAAGGTAGAGACGTCTAGATTCTGAATAAAAATATTAAAAGGTTAGAAACTGACCTTAGATAGGCGAAAATTGGCCTGCAATAGAATTCGTCAGTTCTGGATACCCTGTCGTAGAATCAATGTCACGGGGAAACCGCTTGGAACTAGAGGATCCGGCGATTAGAGGTTGGACTAGACACACAAAGGTAACTCTCAAATTTGGTTTGAGGAGAAAAATATGAGAAAAAGTGGGTGAAACTTTATCTACAATTCAACTAACCTGCTGTGACATTTTAGACATCGATTCGACGGAGTTTCGTCCCAAGTAGTGCATCATGCACCTCTCTAACGGTCGCAAGGTTGCTCCTATAGTTGCTATGGTGCAAGAGGATGTTGAGGGGGACGTCCAAGTGGTGGTGGTTGGTGCAAAAATCGAGGAGAAATTATATTCTGTGAAGAAAGGGGGTCGGCTAGGGTTTCGAGTTTGGAGTGGTGGCCGCTAGGTTTTGGGAGGATTTGTTGAGTAGTGGGTGGTTATGAGAGTGGGGGATGGTTAGGATTTGATAGGTATATATATATATATATATATATATATATATATATATATATATATATATATATATATATATATATAGTGCATGGGCTTTGGTTTGATCTAATTTGGATAGGATTTGGTTCTCCAAATCATACTATTATTAATAGGTTTCCTATTTTGGTTAGATGTTTGACCAAGCCAAATATATAAGGGAATATTGCATATGGCTGTAATTTAATACTTAAAATTCCCTTAAATATATGTATACTTGGTTTTGGTACTCCTAGTTAGGCTCTAACTAGTAGGGTTGACTAGGTTAGGGTCCGAGTAGCATTACTAGTCAAATTGGACCCGAAAAATTAATTTAATGAGTCTCATGTGCCATTTGCAAATAAGTATCACATGGAAACTCGATTGGATGGTGCACCCTAGGCATATGAATTGTAGACTCAACATGGGTCAAAACCATATATTGGGTCATACGGTTTTGATCTATGTCAAGTCTCAAAAGCAAATTGGAAGTTGGCTTAAAATTACGTTAATGGCTCAAATTGGCCTAAGTTGGCCCGAAATTGTGCGAAGTTAAAAGAATATTGAAAAGCAAAATTGGATGGGACATGATATATCAAACTCAAGGTGGGCGAGTCTAGAATTCAAATATGGAACTGGATTTGAGAAAATAATATTTGTTGTGCTTCCAAAATCAAAGCTACAGTAAACTACTAACATAGTCATTATTGACTTTAATAAATTAAAATATCCATATAAAATAACTAAAAATAAGTAATTAAAAATAAATAATTAAAAATAAAATCTAAAAATCAGGGGACTTACAACAGTCAATACCTGCTTTTCTTTCGCCTTGTGCCCACTATTATTAGTAGCAGTATGTTTCCTTTTGTCATCAAAGGCAGAGAAGTTAACCCTCAGAAGGCGAGCATTACGTGCCTTCTTCTCAGCAGCTTCGGCCCCGATGATCAATGAACTCCAATCGGGAGGCTGGGTGGAGTCGAGCCAGAGCTTGATTACAGGAGTCATGTTCATGTTGCAGGCATCTATCAGTGCATGTTCTGGCATACCCGGAGGCAACCTTAAGCATGCTTGTCGAAAACATTCGATGAAGGCTCGAACAGTCTCCTTCTCTGTCTGGCGCACTTCTATAAGAGATTACATGGTCTTGTCTTTACTACCGTCATAGAATCGATCGATAAGATGCATGTCAAGTCATCGAAGGGTGATATAGAGTGGTCAGGGAGACTGCAGTACCAGTCATAAGCGACTCCCTTCAATGCCCCGACAAATAGGCTGGTGAGTAGGGTGTCTTCCTTTGGAAGATGTCTCATTTGAGGCTGGAAGTAGGTCAGGTATCGACGAGGAGAATCCTTCTCATTGTATGGTGTCAGTGTTTGTAGTTTATACTTGGGATGGTAAACCACTTTGTTCCACTCGAGAGGGTAAGGTTACGGGATTTCCATCTTCTGAAATTCTTTCTGCTTGTTTTGTGCTTCAAGGCGCTTAAGCAGATCTTTGATCATGTCAACCAGCTCTTCTGTAGAACTGGGAGTCAGTGAGGGCGATAAGGTGTGAAGCTCGGCATTTGAAGGAGCCGACGTCCGAGGTGCAGTGTGATGATCTACACCCGAAGATACCCGTTGAGGGGGTATACTTGATTCTCCATTGGCCCATGGATCTGGACTAGTAAAGACAGGTGCCCTTGCCAATGGTTGAGATGCCAGAGTAGTCTGAATCTCAAATACCATTTGAGTCAAGGATTGCATGGTGGCATAGAGGGTTTTGAGGCTCCCCTTAGGGTGTCTATGTGCTGCATGATGTTCGAAGCTGGAGTGTCTGACTCTTCTTTATCACCACCCCCAGCCATGTAGACTGGCATAACATGGGTAGAAGTGGATGGATCGGTTGAAGCTTCGCTTTCGACCTTACTTTCCTGCAGAAGGGCCTCCCCTTTTGAGGCCTCATACTGGCTACCCCCAGCTACCTCGGGGTCGATTCGTTGGAGAACGTCCTCATCTTCAAGTGGAGGGTTATCATGGATAGCAGGAGTTTGATTACTCCCAGCTGATGCTCCCGGTGGAACCTTCTTCCTTGACCGGGTGCTCTCAAACACCCCTGAGGATGGACCATCGCTTTGCTTTTCCTCGGCTGACTCTTGGACGATGTTGTTGAGGTCGAAGGATTGGTGGTTGTCTTTCTCCCTGATGAGTGGGAGTTGGAGACAACATGGCAAGAAGCGACCTTGGACTCTGACTCATCTTCAATTGGCAGCTTTTTTTTGAGACGACGTCAGATAGGTGCAACAGATTACAGTCACTGGAATACAGACTGCCTGGATGATGGAGCCATTATTTTGCAACAACAACAGTTGATGGTGACCATGGCACAAATGTGCCCCACGAGGGGTACATCATGCTTAATGGTCAGCTCTTCTGATCTGCGTTTGTGAGTGATAACATTATATAAATCATCAGGAGAGAGTTTCACTTTCACACCCCCTTCAGGCACATGGCGAGGCCAAGTGCCGGGGTGGTCATGTGAAGGTTGCACCCCCTGATCATATTCCAGCACATGAGATACGCTCGGATCATTGGTGGAGGAGCAACATGTATTGTGACTTGAACCCACTTCATACGCCCAATCAACGTGGGCGCATGGGTTCAAAGTCACAAGTTTTGCCTCGCATAACTTGGTTCCAAATACAGAAGATGTGCCCAAGCGAGACGGAAACTTTGAGAGTCGGCTCGTATCTGGTGCAAACGCACTCGAGTGGACTCTGTACAGTTTACCATCGACAACGCGCATGATATTGAGCGCGCATCTCCGGTTCACTATAGGCGTAGCACATTTGGGGTGCATGGCCCGTGCTGTCTTAGATTTCTTTGTACCAGCCTGCGAAGGCGTATAGTACTCAGAATCCAACTCATACTTGCTATGACAGCGAGTGATTCTATCAAAGACAGAGGCCCTCTCCTACACGCTAGAGTTCATACGCGGGAAGCTAGATGCACCTTTGTTTTGTCGGCACATCTTCTTCGACTTGGAAGAGGACAGTTCGAAAATAGAGTCTATACTATGTTTCCCTGGCAGATGCGCTGCACTGGCGGACACATCTTGCTTTTTGAGACCGTCAGCAGGAAGGGTGGGCTGCGATGGCGCGTCCCCTTCAGCGGTGGTGCTCGGCGTATCTCCTTTGTGCCTCCAGACTTGGCGAGTCTTCTTCGGTTTGGCAGCCGCTTCGAATGACTTGTACTGCCTTCAGAGATGAAATCTTCATACGCATGTTGATTGAGGCACACCACGAGTGTCTTATCGGAGGAGACAAGCTTGATGTCATTGGATTGCGACACAACTTTCTCGTCAGAAGAGAAAGAAGTCCCCAGCAGAGTCGCCAGCTTGTTTGCCATCAAAAATACGATAAGGTTTTGTTAAGATAAAACTTTGGTATTTCAATTATAAAAAGAATATTATACAATGTAGGACTTAGACGTAGTCCTAGGAGTACACTTTTGTTTTTATCTGGGAACTGTATCGGTAGAGCGAGTGGTAATACATTGACTCCGTTGACTATCCGACGACGATCTTGGATTCTCTAAAGGTCTGGGCTACTTTGGATGCCAGAGTATTTGGAGGAGAAGTAGACATTACGTGTCTCTTCTTATCTTTGTATGTAGATATGATAATCTCTCTGTCTGCATGGATGAAGGAATAATCCTTCTATTTATAGGCAACAGACTGGTTTGCTCATGCACGCATATATAGGATGTACCTGTACGTGGGAACGCTATACGACTGATGCCGTGGGGCGCATGGACGATGCGCCCTGGGTTGAAGCTGAATCTTGTTTGTACTGCACTATTGGGCTGCGGTAGAGCTGACATATGGCAGTTATGGAGATTTGATTGTTGCTGAGATGTTGGGTGGTTAACACCCATTTGTAAGCAGAACTGAGTCAAATAATACGTGGCACGTGTTCATGGCTCAAAGATCTCGAATTTGGTAGAGGGTGATCTGTCAAGATGCGCCTAGGATCTGGCACATGGGACGACTTGATCTATAACTTTTAAAGGTCACAGATAAGTCTGGACGTATGGCTTTTGAGGCGCATGCAGAGCTTCGAGTGCATGGCTGTACAGGTTCATGCAAAGACTTAGCTTCCGTCATTTGAGGATCAGGAGCGAGTCGAGGGCGCATAGCTTTTGAGGCGCATGCAGGCTTCTAAGCGCATGGCTGTGGAGGCGCATGCGAGTGATCGGCCAGCCATGTTACGAGGACAGCTGTAGCCATTAAAAGTAAGTAATGATGATGCTGACGTCTATGGCTCTTCGTTTTCTGCAGAAAGCTGCCAACAATTTAGTCTTCGGGGAACGTGCTGCTAACTCTGTCACATAGCATTAAATGCTTGATGGGTGACAAGTTGAAGTGGGCGCATCAGTTTGTGCTCTACTAGGCGCATGGGTCTATGTCCTATTGGGTACATCGGTATAGAGCGCATGGTGCTGACGTCGCATCTGCCGCATGGTGCATCCTTGTTGGCCCGTCTGTTGAGTTATTCGAGGCGTTAATGGTTGTTTTGACTTGGCTGAATATGTAGAGACAGATTCATTGTTATTAATGCAAATTCATTGCACAGAATATGAGGAGACTGCCACTTGGCACATGGGCGAGTGTCGCCCCGGCCTATAAATAGCTTTGTGAAGAGTTTTGATTCTCATTTCACTTAGTTTTCCTTCATGGAGACGAACTCAATCGGTCCCCTGCCTTGGCGAGTTGACGATGAACTCCTTCCGAAGATGAAGATGTGCCGAGTTGGTTTTTTCACCATCGGCTCTATTTTTGTACAGGCCTATGAAAGTGCCAGTTGCATCCAAATATCATGATCGTCGTGTCTCGACACAGGCTGAAGGTGCCAGTTGCATCCAAGGATCGGGGCGGTCGTGTCCCGATTTTTGTTATGCTAGAAGAGCCGCAGGTCGGGGATATCGTGCCCCGATTTGGTTAGGCTAGAAGAGCCACTCCTCCTACTAGAGTGTGCTCATGCTGACGAGGAAGTGATTTGCTCTGACTATGTACCGGGATGTGCCTACGTTGAGATGTTGGAATGATGCGCATGGCTGTAACACTTGAGTGATGCGCCTGACAAGTGATGCGCTTGGCTGTAGCTTTTAGGATTTTCTGTCTCTTTGTAAAAGAATTCTCCTTTGTAACAGACATGTAATAGACATTCATATGAAATAAAAGCCCCATTTTTATGTCTCTACTTCTTTGCTATTTTTTGCTGTGCCAAGTGTTCTGTTCCTGGCGCATGTTGATTTCTGGCACATAAGAGTTAGGGCGCATAAGAGTTTTTGCCTTAGATGCGCGTGAAATTCCATGCTTCTACATCCCCCTCCTTTAGCCACACACATTTGGCACGTTGTGCGAGTTGGACCTCCTCCTGCTGCGTTATCGATCGCATCCTAGTGGTTAAGAATTATGCATGCGGCCCGGGTGGTCAGGAGTTCGAATTCCAGTGGTAGCGATTCTAGAAACAATTTATATATATATATATATATATATATATATATATATGAAAGAAGGTAATTGTGGCGAACGCTCCCACCGGGAATCGATCTCCTGACCACTCGGGCCGCATGCATCTCTCTTAACCACTAGGCTAGAGGTCATTTGCTATATATATATATATATATATATATATATATATATATATATATATATATATATATATATTATTTTTTTTATTTGCTATATATATATATATATATATATATATATATATATATATATATATATATATATATATATATATATATATTGCATAACTTTCAGGTGTCAACCAACTCCTATTCTGAGCTTATAACATCCTACAATTAGTAATAAAAAAGTTATAAATAGTTATAAATAGACAACTTAGACAACTCCACTGATTTCATAAATTGGGGATACCTACTTCTATTATCGAGAATCACGTTCACTACACAATTTCAATTCAACATTTGCATAGAAGTAGAACAATATAAATAGTTCTTCGAGAATTAACTTTGCCTGCATTTGAAACCACACCTTCAATGCAAGTTCAAAACTCTATTTCAAGCACTTATTATGTGTATCAGTTTCTGACAGTTTCCCAGGGGAAGTGGGCAATTTTGAATCGGTCTATCAGACACCCACAATTTCAGACAAAAACTAGTATTACCAGAATTCTCAGCCTATGCAGCAAATTGGGTTCCAGAACGCACATTTTCATTATGCATTCATGTAACACATTCCCGTGTTATGTGCACTTTTAAAGTTTAACCAGTGTTCGACTTTCCTGTTTCCATTCCGTGTTCCAGTGTGTTCTAGGTAACCATGACGAAAATGGCTGAAACATCGGTTCTGGCTGGTACTTGATACCTTGATTTTATATCATCACAAGAGCTTTATGTTTGCTCGTACCATACCAACAACCAATTAAGGCATACAAACATGACTAACTAAAAGGTTTGACGGTAGAAGCATAAGCGCGTTCCAGAATGTTCTAGGTAACCTTGACAGAAATGGCCGAAACATCTCGGTTCTGGCTGATACTTCATACCTTGCTTTTATATCATCACAAGAGCTTTAAGTTTGCTCTCACCATACCTACCAACAACCAATTAAGGCATACAAACATGACTAACTAAAAGGTTTGACGGCAGAAGCATAATCTCGGTCTACCCATCCATTCACTTAAAAGAAAAGAGAATCAAAAAAATTACAACACCATCATGTCCCTGGTCCCCACTCAAATAAAACATTTCTCCATATTCATATGTCTACTCCGAGTGATTGCCAAGGCAAAAAGGTCTTGCATCCCCCCTTATTGCTCAGCATCCTCGTAAAATTTTCCAGTAACAAAAAGGCCTATCCTTAAGACATAACGTCCGAATAATACATGACGCTACCAAAAGATATTTTCCATTCTAAGTGACTATTTCATCGCAAACTATAATGCCGCTAATGGGAGCATCACGAGACCTAAAAACAAAAGATTTAAGCACAAGATATGAGAACGTAATCTATAAAAGGAAGAAGTTGTCACTCCAACATTACATATTCAGCAAAACAAAAAAGCAAAGGAAGTGATACTAGTCATGATAAAAAAATCACCCATGGAGCATCTCCAGCAGAAATTTTTTTCCACCCAATTCTACTTAATTTATTTTAGTTCGACACATTTCCTAGTACAATTGAATAAATTGATAAACATATTCTAGTAATTTCTGTAGAACTTCAAAGATATTATAACTGGACTATATGCAACCTCATAACATAAATTTGGATGAAGTGGAATTGTTGAATATTTGTGATGATTTTTATTGATAGTCTTTTGGCTATTTATAGCCTTACAATCCTCCTCATTACATTAAACCCTCTGTAGAATATCCTGTGGCATATTCTGATATACCAAATATACCAACATGATATTCCAATATACTTATTCTAATACCAAATATACCATAAACTTTTTCTAATACCAAATATACCAACACTCCTCGTCAAGATGGGAAAAAGATATTCACTAAGCCCATCTTATCACATCCTCTAATCATGGTCACAGAGCTAAGTCCCTTGGTCAGTCCGTCTGCTACCTGATCCTTGGTTGGAACTTGGCCTAGCTCCAGTAGTCTACTAACCAACTTCTCCTTGATGAAGAACCTATTGATCTCGATGTGTTTGGTCCTGTCATGTTGTACTGGGTTGTTGGCGATACTAATAGCTAAGTGGTTGTCACACCACAGCTTCATCTTGGCTTCTTGATCCAGTTTCAGCTCCACCAGTATATTCTTCAACCATAGCAACTCTGCAACTCCCAAGGTCATAGTTTTGTACTCCGCTTCAGCTGTCGATCTGCTACCACTGATTGCTTATTACTCCTCCAAGAGACCAAGTTGCCTCCTACAAATATATAGTATCCCGAGATAGACCTCCTATCATCAGCACAGCTAGTCCAGTCAGAATCATAGTAGCCTCAATGCCCACGTGATTATTCTTCCTAAATATCAGTCCCTTTCCAGGGGTACCCTTCAAGTATCTCAGAATCTGGTACACTGCGTCCATATGACCCTTGCGTGGGTCATGCATGTAGTGGCTCACCACACTCACTGTAAAGCAGATATCAGGACGTGTGTGGCTCAAATAGATCAACTTGCCCACCAGTCTCTAGTATCTGTTTCGGTCAACTGGTTTTCCAGCCTCAACGCTCAGCTTGAACCTCTGATCGATCGGCGTCGCTGCAGGTTTGCATCCCAATATCTTTGTCTCTGTGAGAAGGTCCAGCACATACTTCCTTTGAGAAAGAATAATCCCCTCTGCTCCTCGAGCAATCTTAATCCCAAGGAAGTACCGAAGAAGGCTAAGGTCCTTCACCTCAAACTCCTTCCCAAGCTTCCCCTTAAGTCTGGTAATCTTCTGCTCATCGTCTCCTGTGATAATCATATCATCCACATACACTGCAAGCATGGTGATATGGCCTCCACTCCGTCGGAAGAACACAGTATGATCAGCACTAATCCGTCGATATCCCATTGCTATCACCACCGTTCTGAATCTGTCAAACCACGCTCGAGGAGACTGCTTCAGTCTATAGAGGGACTACTTCAACCTGTAGACCTTGCCTACTGTCTGATTGGTGTCGAATCCTGGTGGTATCTCCATGTAGACCTCCTCCACTAGATCTTCATGAAGAAACGTATTCTTCACATCTTATTGGTGTAGCTTCCATCCACTATTCGTTGCCAGAAAAATCAGGATCCTGACAGTGCTCATCTTTGCCACTGGTGTAAAGGTCTCGTCATAGTCAATGTCGTACGTCTGACTGTATCCTTTTGCCACCAGTCGAGCTTTGTAGTGCTCAACCTGTCCATCTGGGTTATGCTTCATAGTAAAGACCCATTTGCATCTAACTGCTCTCTTTCCTTCTTGCAGTTTTACCAGCTCCCAAGTATGGTTCTTCTCAAGAGCCCCCAACTCCTTGTGCATCGCCACTTTCTACTTTGGATCGTTCTTGGCAACCTGCCAATTGTTAGGTACAATAATACTATCCAAAGACGCAATGAATGCTCCATGAGAAAAGGAGATATGATCATATGAAACAAACTGAGCAAGGTTCCAACCATATCTATCAAGAGGATTTTCTGCATTACTGCGAGTGGTCCTCCGTACTGATAATGGTATGGGAGGACTAGGTGTGGGATGTAACCCCACTTGTTCATATTTTTGAAAAATTAAATTTCTAGATATAAGTTGATTAAATAAATTTTCTTGCTTAAAAAAAGGGTTTTATGATCATTTTTATGGGAACATTTGAATTAGTAGCATGAGTGTAAATTCTTGGTTA
The DNA here is from genome assembly GCA_029216955.1 of Iris pallida. Classification (NCBI taxonomy): domain Eukaryota; kingdom Viridiplantae; phylum Streptophyta; class Magnoliopsida; order Asparagales; family Iridaceae; genus Iris; species Iris pallida. The sequence goes on from JANAVB010030219.1 coordinate 10,246,424, forward strand.
TTTATAACTAACTAATGGTGGTCCCCACCCTTCCTAACAACTTTTCTAACTAATTTCTGATTAGTATGCAAATAGTGAAAAAGGGGGAGGACCTAATTGCTAAATGACTGTTAGGTGGAGGGACCTAATTGGAAAAAGTCCATACATTTATATATTCAATTTGAAAGAGAGAGAGAATTATTTTTATTTTTTCTTCAGTTCCACTCTTTTCCTAAACCGAGAGCTCAGCCCTAACCCTAGATTTCGAGCCGGCCATGGTCGGTGGCCGACACCTCACCGGCAGCAGCGGCGCTCGGTGGTGCGTGAGTTCTCGACGTCGGCTACTGGACCCAGGCTCCGCAACAACGACGATTGTTCCCTCCAGATAGACGACACGCGAGCGGATCTCCGGCGACTTCTTCTTCGTTCCAAATGGCACTCTATTGCGGGTTCATCACTCTCCTCTAGTCGATCGACTCCAAACCTTGTTAAGTCTCAATCGATTCATTTTGAGCAATGTTAAAATCAAGGACGATCAATTTGATTATTATTCTGACTGAGTTCCTCCTTCATTGATCCGGATGAAATCGGAAATGGCGTTCGACGATCCGTAGCTGTACTCGACCATTTGAATTGTTCTCTTCGGTTCTGTGGAAGAGGAATCACAACTGGTGAGTCTTAAATCTTGTAACCACCACATTTTTAATTTAGGGATATTTTGGTCATTTTGTAATTATTATATTATTTATTAATTTATTGAATTCATGTAATGATATGTGGTTTTGTTTGATGTTTGTGTAGTATAAATGGGTTTAACTTAGCCAACCTTGACTAGCAGCCTAATAATAATAATTAGAATTAATTTGACCTTGTAGGAATTATTTTATAATTAATTAGTTATTTTAGAATGATTTAAATGAATTTTTAAGTCATTTTCTAGTTAGCCTTTTTAGCCTTTTTGACATGGGCCTTTTAGCAACTCGTGGAGTGCTTGGCCCATGTGTAAACCCTAACCTTAACACCCCCTAGCTTGGCCGGCCACAAGCAGCCCCCCCTCTCTCATTTGTGGAAAACACATTAGCCTCCAAGATCTAGAGCAAACCCTATTTTCCCTTCTCCAAAAACCCTAGTTTGCTCATCCGGAGTCCGTTTCTCCCCAAGCGAATTCCATTACACTCGTAGGAAGGAGAGAATCTTGCTGGAGTACTGCTAGCAAGGAGGAGGAGGCATTTACTCGGGAGAAATCGGCCAACAAAGCGCTCGAGGAATTCCTTTTATTGAGATTCCGACTCTCAAAAGGTAAATCCCGATCTACCTTTGTTTCTCCTGAATTTTCTTCATTATTGCATCTATTTAGGCACCCATGATCTGTGTATGAAGTTTCGTAGGATTTTGGTTTCGTTTGATAGCGGTATCGGACACGTATCGGTCTCACGTTGCACGTGTTCGACAAAATGCTACTTAGAATTAAAAAGTGTTAATTTTCGATTCTGTTTTCATGAAATCCTTCCTTATATGATTTGTAACAACTTTTATGAAGATGGATCGGAAATCGACACGATTTCGGCATCCGAACGGACACGGATACGCGTGCACGAGATCCCATGCACGATCCTGTGCACGCCGTGTTGTCTGTGCGTCATAACTCGATGCACATAGCTCCGTCTCACATGAAATTTTCTAAGCACGCGTGCACGAGATCCCATGCCCGTAAAATTTTACGGTGTTACGTTGAGAGAGCGCGGAGTTATTCGTCGTGCACTGTTCAGCCATTCTGTGCACCCAGCTGAAATTCGGGACTGAAACGCTCTTCATACGCGCACACAACGCGACGAGGGACCGTTCCAAGAGTTCGGACACATAGCTCTATACCTAGACTACCCAAGGGCTCAACCCCGAGTCACGAAGTGACCCCACGCACGAGCCATGAGCGACGAACTGCCCGCACGCACGCACGCACAGGCCGCGCACTGTACGTAGGCCATTACGTCGCATCGCTGTGAATTCGTGTCATGTCGATGTGTCCTAGACCTACCCCGTGACCCTACCTTGCCGTGTGCACGAGATCGTGGCTTCTCGTTGTGCGTATGACGCGCAATCGAGCGAGAATGCTCTCTTCGATACGCGGTATCGGTTTTCTGATACGCACTCCACGGACATGACACGGACATGGTTTCGACTTCGTGAGTGCCCGAGCACGTCACGTATGTCAAAACTAACGTGTGTGTCAAGTTTCGTGATTTATTGTGGAGTATTTTGTGATTTGGGTTGATTTGTCAAAAAATGGGTTTTTTGGCTGTCAAAATTTGAATAGAAAAGGTACATTTTGATTTCTTAACTTTTTAACTTCAATTTCTGAATTTTCGGTTCGTTCATGAGGATTCGGGACTGTAGGGAATGAGTCATTGGTTTTATTTCCTTTTTATTTATCTATTATGGCTATATATGGGTTTTCTACCTATGTATAGGTATATATACATATAAGTATATTATACTTTAAATATATATCTATATGTATATTTTTATGTTGTAAGTTTTTGGTTGAGACGCTTTGTTCCAGGTCTGGGATTGCTTTTCCTTTTAAAAAACCAACCCTTCCTTCTTTCCATTTGAGTATATACATAGTTGTATATATATAGGCCTATGCATAATAGTATTTTTTTTTCTATGTATAGTATATATATGTAAGCTATATATATATATGGATATATTGTGGTTTTAACTATAATTTCAGTTGGGGACTGTTGATTCCAGATTTCTGGAGTTTAACAACAGTCCGTACTCCCCTCACAACTATCCTTGCATAAGTTATATATATATATATATGTGCATATGTATAAGTCTTTATATATATATATGTGTATGTATATATATATTATTGGTTGTTTGATATATATATCCTTATGTGATGGTAGGTTTGTGTTTGTGACCATAGGAGTGTTGTGATAACTTAGGTTCGTCATTTAGAGCTTGGTTTGGTCGAATTGGCCGACATGTTGACCAAGTTGACAAAAGTCAACTTTGGGTCAAACTTGATCCAAATCGACTCAAACGAACTCCAAATGACTTGAAAACTTGAGTATGACCTAGAAATTAGTAAGCGGACTAGTTGACTCATAGTTGACCAGGTTTGACCAAAGTTGACCAGAGTTGACCAAGGTTGACTTTGACCTAGAAGGACTTAGAAGCATGTAGAATTGCATTGTAGCCCTTTCTTATAATATGTTAGACCATGTTGTGACTTGTGGTTACCTTAAATAGGTTTACATCACTCTAGTTCAGTTACACATCCTCATCAGAAGCTCGGATCGTCAGGCGAGTACATTCTCTGATAGTTCTTTCATTTACTGGTCAAATTCTATATTTCAGTTGTAGTCAGTTCTATTTGATTCTCGGTTGAAAACACGAATTGATACTTTCTGGAATTCATGTATTACGACACACATACCTTACTTGTCTTGCCTCTATTACAAGAACTACTACAAGAATCACCTACAACCACCTTCATGTTCTGGCTAGATTTATTTTCGATTTACGTGTCGTGTTATGGATTCACTCATATTGGTCGGACGGGAAAATACTTGAGTAGACATGTAAACATTCCTAAATACTCGAACCACCTCCCTATGAATTATACAAGAACGATAGCCGTCCCACACCTGATAAGTGTGTGATGTGCCGGATTACCCTTAGCCGTTTACGTGTCGATCTCAATATTTTAAAATACACTGTGAGTATTGTCTAGGATCTTTACTAGAATTATCACAAGAACCATTATAAGAATCACCATACTTGGATCATTGAATGAAATCACACTTGACATATATTGTACCACTGGACTCATATCACATTATTCTAGTTCAGCTAGCTTTTATTTACAGTCTTCATTGACATAATATTCTGTTTCACAGCTTTTACTTTCCTTGTTCTTTTACTATAGTTTTACATCTTAAACTGTTTCGAATTCCCATGCTTCATCAATAAAATTGTTTATAATTGTTTTATAGTTTTCGTCATTTACTTGGATTTACTTGATGAGATGTATTCGTTCCTGTCTTGACTGGACCTGTTGAAAATATTACAGATGTTAGCCCTGAGGATGTTTGCCCTACTCACTATGGATCTGGAGAGGGATTAGCAACCTTTGACCCCGACTCTCAAGAGTGATCGGGAGACTAGTTTAGTAGACTGTTTTAGATTTCTTTACTGGAACTTGAATTGTAATAATTTGAGAGTTGTTTTATTTTGACTTGTTTTAGATACTATCATTTAGTAGTCTTTATTGTTTTCTTTTAGTTATAGAATTCTGTGTTATCCTATTGTGCTTAGACTGTGATTGAGTTATATTATTTATGTACTTAACTTTCGTTCGGAGTTGAGATTTAAGATAAGTACATTATATAATTACGTGAGTTGGTTTATATCGTGGCCTAGAACATCGTTCTACCGTCGATTCCACGACATAGGCTGGGCGTTGTTACGCACTTGTACCCTTACACTTGATGCAGGTCGTGACACGTTTTTAGTGGTGGCCCATGCAGGTCTCGAGATTCGCATTATTGTGATATCGTGGAAGTACGGCGACTTAGTTGTACTGCTATGAGCCTGCGATAGGAACTAAGAAATAGGCATTAGCGGAGAGGTACTCAATCACAGTTAGGAAAAATTCTGATCTAATTTGTGCCATCTACACATTCTTGCTGATAATTGCCTTCTTTTGAAATAACTATCCTCCTTTGATTATATCGCTTCCTTCTCAGTAATTGATTCTTTGTTTGATCTGTCTTCAGGATGGTGGATACACGATCGCAACGCTCTGGCCTAAAGGATACCACTAAGAGGTCTGCCACTTCTCGTCCGACTCAACAGGACCCTGGGACCGCAGCACCTCTTGTTCCAGCTCAGGTGGGCCCGTCTGCAGCTTTTAGGGGTGCTCCTCCATCGGTTCCGAGGACTACCCCAGGAGTTCAGGGGATGCTACCACTACCGCCTCAGGGGACAGTTGATATGGCCCAGTTCTTCGCTTTCATGCAGCAGATGATGGAGACTTAGCGGCGTCAGGCGGAGGATATGAGGCAGGGCATTGACAATGCCCATCAGCTAGCCATCGTAGCAGTGGAGAAGGTGACTGCCCAGTCGCAGGGAGGGCAGGTTTAGCCATACCAGCCGAAGACATCGGGCATTCAGCATTTCCAGAAGATGCGTTCGTGAGACTTCAAGGGTACGGAGGGCATCCTTTATGCGGACGACTAGATCGAACACATAGAAGAGATCTTCCGCCTTGCAGAGATAATAGCCCAGCTCCAGATAGAAGCAGCGGGCAGCCAGATGCAGGACCTTGCCCGTACATGGGACCAGACCGACCCCAGGGTTGGTACAGAGGGGCAGACTTAGGAGGCTTTCAAGAAGCTTTTCAAGGAGAAGTTCTTCCCCGATACAACACTTGGCGCTTTGGAGACATAATTCGAGAACCTGGTTCAGGGGAACCTGACAGTAGAAGAGTACGCTGGAGAGTTTTGCCGCCTGGGCAGATTTATGGAGGGCCTTAGCGAGACAGCAAAGGCTAGGAGGTTCATGAAGGGCTTGGTTAAGGAAGTCAAGTCCTAGACCAAGAGCAGCAGAAATGCTACTTTTGAGGAGATTCTGTTGGGAGCTATGGCAGGAGAAGATGACTTGGAGCTCAAGTCCAAGAGGAGTCGAGATGATTCAGGAGGGGCCAATGGGAGTGGAAAGCGTCCCTGTGTGCAGAAGTTAGTGCACCAGCATCAGCAGATGCAGGCACCAGCTCGGGTTCAGCAGGTATAGCATCAGCCTCAAGGTCAGGATCAGAGGATGCAGAGTTGTGCATACTGCAAGAAGCCGGGACACATTTGGGAGTCTTATAGGAGGAGGTTGAAGGTTTGCCTATTTTGTGGATCCGACGCTCACCAGATAAAGGATTGTCCCTCGACACCCCTACTTGGTGGAGCATAGGGTCAAAAAGAGGGAGCTAGGCCACCTCTAGCACAGCACCATACCCAACACCAGAGGGGTGGAGTTTTTTGCACTGAGGGTCGTGGAGACCGATGCTGCAGGTGATGGGTTAGCACGTCTATCTTTCCTATCATTCTTCTCCTTCTTGTTGTGTGATTTCATTAGTACCTGTCAGGATAATCTTGTGACGTGCTAGATAGTATAGTAACCCTGTTCGAGACTGTGAATTACGACCAGTAGGACTATGTTTTGCATGTTTTAGATATAATTTTCTTGACCTTGATTGTCGGGGGTTTAACCTAGAAGAAGTGCAACCATCTTAAATTTCGAGGATGAAATTTTTCTAAGGGGGGTAGATTTTTTACCACCACATTTTTAATTTAGGGATATTTTGGTCATTTTGTCATTATTATATTATTTATTAATTTATTGAATTCATGTGATGATATGTGCTTTTGTTTGATGTTTATGTAGTATAAATGGGTTTAACTTAGCCAACCTTGACTAGAAGTACAATAATAATAATTAGAATTAATTTGACCTTGTAGGAATTATTTTAGAATTAATTAGTTATTTTAGAATGATTTAAATGAATTTTAAGTCATTTTCTAGTTAGCCTTTTTAGCCTTTTTGACATGGGCCTTTTAGCAACTCATTGAGTGCTTGGCCCATATGTAAACCCTAACCCTAACACCCCCTAGCTTGGCCGGCCACAAGCATCCCTCCCTCTCTTATTTGTAGAAAACAAATTAGCCTCCAATATCTAGAGCAAACCCTATTTTTCCTTCTCCAAAAACCCTAGTTTGCTCATCCGGAGTCCGTTTCTCCCCAAATGAATTCTGCTGCACTCGTAGGATGGAGAAGATCTTGCTGGAGTACTGCTAGAAAGAAGGAGGAGGCATTTGCTCGGGAGGAATCGGCCGACAAAGCGCTCGGGGAATTTCTTTTATTGAGATTCCGACTCTCAATAGGTAAATCCCGATCTACCTTGTTTCTCCTGAATTTTCTTTATTATTGGATCCATATAGGCACCCTTGATCTGTGTATGAAATTTCGTAGGATTTTGGTTTCATTTGATAGCGGTATCGGACACGTATCGGTCTCACGTTGCACGTATTCGGCAAAATGCCACTTAGAATTGAAAAGTGTTAATTTTCGATTCTGATTTCACGAAATCCCTTCCTTATATGATTTGTAACTTTCGTAAAGACGGATCGAAAATCAAAACAATTTCGACATCCGAATGGCCACGGACACACGTGCACGAGATCCCGTGTACGATCCCGTGCATGCCCTGCTGTCTGTGCCTTATAACTCGACGCACAGAGCTCCGTCTCGTGTGAAATTTTACGAGCACATAGGGGCAACCTCTGCCACATGCCCATAAAATTTCACGGTGTTTCGTTGAGCGAGCGCAGAGTTATTCGTCGTGCACTGTTCAGCCATTCTGTGCACCCGGCTGAAATTCGGGACTGAAACGCTCTTCGTACGCGCACACAACGCGACGAAAGACCATTCCAGGAGTTCAGACACGTAGCCCTATACCTAGAGTACCCAAGGGCTCGACGTCGAGTTGCGAAGTGACCCTACGCGCGAGCCACGAGCGGCGAACCGCCCGCACGAGTACGCACGCACGCGTGCACGCGCGCACAGACCACGCACTGTGCGTGGGCCATTGCGTCGCGTCGCTGCAACTTCGGGTCGTGTCGACGTGTCCTAGACCTATCCCGTGACCCTACCTAGCCGTGTGCACGAGCTCGTGGCTTCTCGTTGTGCGTATGACGCGCAATCGAGCGGGAACGCACTCTTCGACACGCGGTATCGATTTTCTGATACGCACTCCACGGACACGACACGGACACGGTTTTGAATCCGTGAGTACCCGAGAACATCACATATGTCGAGACTAACGTGTGTGTCAAGTTTCGTGATTTATTGTGGAGTATTTTGTGATTTGGGTTGATTTGTCAAAAATAGGTTTTTCAGCTTTCAAAAATTGAATAGAAAAGGTACATTTTGATTTCTTAACTTTTTAACTTCAATTTCTGAATTTTTGGTTCGTTCATGAGGAGTTGGGACTATAGGGAATGAGCCTTTGGTTTTATTTCCTTTTTATTTATCTATTATGGCTATATATGGGTTTTCTACCTATGTATAGGTATATACATATAAGTATATATATACTTTAAATATATATCTATATGTATATTTTTATGTTGTAAGCTTTTGGTTGAGATGCTTTGTTCCAGGTCTGAGATTGCTTTTCCTTTTCAAAAACCAACCCTTCCTTCTTTAATTTCCATTTGAGTATATACATAGTTGTATATATATAGGCCTATGTATAATAGTATATATATGTAAGCTATATATATATATGGATATATTGTGGTTTTGAGTATAATTTCAGTTGGGGACTGTTGATTCCAGATTTCTGGAGTTTAACAACAGTCCGTACTCCCCTCACAACTATCCTTGCATAAGTTATATGTATATATATATATATATATATATATATATATATATTTTATATATATATATATATATATATATAAATATATATATATATATGTATATGTGTATATATATTATTGGTTGTGTGATATATATATCCTTATGTGATGGTAGGTTTGTGTTTGTGACCATAGGAGTGTTGTGACAATTTAGGTTCGTCATTTAGAGCTTGGTTTGGTCGAATTGGCCGACAAGTTGACCTAGTTGACAAAAGTCAACTTTGGGTCAAACTTGATCCAAATCGATTCAAACGAACTCCAAATGACTTGAAAACTTGAGTATGACCTAGAAATTAGTAAGCGGACTAGTTGACTCATAGTTGACCAGAGTTGACCAGAGTTGACCAGAGTTGACTAAGGTTGACTTTGACCTAGAAGGACTTAGAAGCATGTAGAATTACATTGTAGCCCTTTCTTATCATATGTTAGACCATGTTGTGACTTGTGGTTACCTTAAATAGGTTTACATCACTCCAGTTCTGTTACACATCCTCATCAATAGCTCGGATTTTCAGGCGAGTACATTCTTTGATAGTTCTTTCATTTACTTGTCAAATTCTATATTTCAGTTGTAGTCCGTTCTATTTGATTCTCAGTTACAAACATGAATTGATATTTTCTAGAATTCATGTATTATGACACACATACCTTACTTGTCTAGTCTCTATTACAAGAACTACTACAAGAATCACCTAGAAGCACCTTCATGTTCTGGCTAAATTTATTCTCGATTTACGTATCGTGTTATGGATTCACTCATATTTGTCGGGCGGAGAAATACTTGAGTAGACATGTAAAAATTCCTAAATACTCGAACCACCTCCCTGTGAATTATACAAGAACGATAGCCGTTCCACACCTGATCAGTGTGTGATGTGCCGGATTACCCTTAGCCGTTTACATGTCGATCTCAGAATTTTAAAACACACTGTGAGTATTGTCTAGGATCTTTACTAGAATCATCACAAGAACTATTACAAGAATCACCCTACTTAGATCATTGAATGGAATCACACTTGACATATATTGTACCACTGGACTCATATCACATTATTCTAGTTTAGCTATCTTTTATTTACAGTCTTTATTGACATGATATTCTGTTTCACAGCTTTTACTTTCCTTGTTCTTTTACTATAGTTTTACATCTTAAACTGTCTCGAATTCCCATGCTTCATCAATAAAATTGTCTATAATTATTTTATAGTTTTCGTCATTTACTTGGATTTACTTGATGAGATGTATTCGTTCATGTCCTGATTAGACCTGTTGAAAATATTATAGATGTTAGCCCTGAGGATGTTTGCCCTACTCACTATGGATTTGGAGAGGGATTAGCTACCTTTGGCCTGGCTCTCAGGAGTGATCGAGAGACTAGTTTAGTAGACTGTTTTAGATTTCTTTACTGAACTTGAATTGTAATAATTTGAGAGTTGTCTTATTTTAAGTTGTTTGAGATACTATCATTTAGTAGTCTTTATTGTTTTCTTTTAGTTATGGAATTTTGTGTTATCCTATCGTGCTTAGACTGTGATTGAGTTATATTATTTCTGTACTTATCTTCCATTCGGAGTTGGGATTTAAAACAAGTACATTATATAATTGCGTGAGTTGGTTTAGATAGTGGCCTAGAACAGCGTTCTACTGCCGATTTCGCGGCGTAGGCTGGGCATTATTACGTACTTGTACCCTTACACTGGGTACGGGTCGTGACAAATCTTCAATTTTGTTTAGTTCTGGATTGTGGTTCACAGCGGTCTTGAGGTTTTGATTGGCGTCAGTTTTCCTTTCCTAGAGTAAAATTTGAACAACACGACCGATCGGATGAACACTTGAGAAATTCGAGATCTCTGCTATCAGATTGTAATTGAAATCCATTGTAAGTACTTAGATCAGGGCGGTTTCAGTATCAAGAATTTTTTGAGGATTTGATTACTATCCATTAGGAACTCTGATCTATCTTTGATTTTGGAATCTATTTATTCGAATGTGTGAAACAGGGCTAGCTCGTCCGTATCCTAGGATGCATTGATCGGTGTCGAATATACTCTTTCGCTGCTCTATGGATTCAGTCGTGACTGATACTCCTCACCTCAGGTATCGTTCTATTTCCTATATTGATTAAGTTTCTTCTACGATTTAGTTTGAATAAATGGAAGTGTTGGCTAGGGATGGGTCGGGATACGGGGAAATAGTATTGTTCGTGTCCAGTGCGTTATTTGGTGTGAGTTCGTATCCATCTGTGTGTTCGTGTTGCGTACACGAGTGGGCTAGAAGGAAGCTTATCCTTTGTAGCTTCTATTGAATTTAATTCAAATTGCTGAATGATTTTATTTTGATTTTATCATTAATTGTATAAGTTCTCCTCTAGTCAATGGATTGTATCAAACTTATTTTGATTTTTGCTTTTGGCTTGTACGTATATTTTTACTGTTTTGGCGTAGATGTGTTTCTGTGTTAATCGTAGTAGATGTTAAATTCAAATTCTAGATTTTTTGTAAAGCGATAGTAGGCTCGGTTATATTTAGGTATAATTCCTAAAGAACCTTTTAGTGGAAGTCTGTTGATTCTTGCATATTATTCCTAGCCGGAGCTAGCCATTAGTTGCAAATAGGGGAAGTGAGAATTAGCTTTGTGTCGAGCTATGGCAGGGGTTGGATGTTAGTAGCCGTTAGAATTCAAATATGCCAGAGGCTGGGTTGCAGAAGCTATGTGGGTGTTGAGTTACATATTGAGACTTATTTTGGTGGGCTTGTTTGTATATTTTTCTTAGGCTACCTGGTTTGTATATTTGCAAGTTTTGGTTTGTATATTGGAGACTTTCGGGTTGTACAGGAATAGGTTGGAAAAGGATGCGAGCCTACAGGTGTTTTAGTTGGGATTCATAGCCTGGTTGCTAGACACTTGGCTAAGATTGAAGTGTGGCTATGGTGCAAAGTAATAATAAGTTAGTATAGAACAAATGTAGTTGGGTTTGTATTTAAAACTCTGGGCTTGATCTCGTGTAGAAAATGCTAGAGTTGTATATTTGGTTTAGCTTCAGTTCCATCAGGTACCAAGGTTTGAACGGTTTTGGGACCTTGATTTTATGCTTACTGAACTATATGGAATGGTATTTGAGTACTCATTTGGGACTGGTTAGAGGGAAGCTTCCATTCAAGATGGGAGAGGTAGCTGTGAGTTTGGGTCATGTAATATTAAGGGTGTTGGTTGAGTTTGCATTGCTAAATTGATTGTTCCTATTTATATTTCTTAGCTTGTACATTTGTGGCCAAGTAAAGGTTGTTGGCTGCAAGCCTGTGGGTTTTTGGGATTTGATATGTTAACAGATGAGTAGGTTGTTATTAGAGCCATGGGCTTGGCTTGGGCTGGTTTTGTGTAACTATATGTGTTACATTTCAATATTTTGTTATCATTTAGAAAGTTATTAAGTTAAACTAATAGTAGTACTTTATGGTAGATATTTTAATAAATTAGTAATTATCCTAAAAATGCCATTTTTACTAAATAAGTGTATATATTTAACAAAATCCTATTTTGTCATGCTAGTATTTATATGGTATTTTACTAATAAAATTATTTACATGCTATTTTAATGGAGGTTCCATTTACTATTCCAATAATAAAATTGTATTTACTAAAATGTTTAACTATTATTGGTTGCTGAGAAATATTTTGTAAACCTACAATTATCTATATTATATTATGTCCTTCCCAATTTGTTAGAGTGTATATTAGTTAATAGGAATAGTTAGTTAGAATGTAGTAAATTAGTTATTGTCATTGTATAGAGCTTACCCAACTTGTACATATACTCAGGTGGACGTTGAGATTTCTATTTCCCGATCTTCCAGAGCAAGACAAGTACATTCTATGGTTCATGTTCATTTACATTAATCTTGTACTTTTCTTATGACACGTCATGACACGATATTGTGTACTCCTATATTTCTTGTTCTTGTACCTACTTGTGTCGGGAGAGAAAATACACTAGCTATGTGACCAAACCCCGGTTACTATATTCATGTAGATAGCTTAGGCCTCGCATCGTGCACGCGGGTCCTAAGCCGTACCGATATTTATGTACTCCTGTACATGCTTCTGTACTCACCCCAGTCGGTCACATAGACTAGTTGTATTTCAAATATTGTGCATATGTCATGTCTTGTACTTCAGGTTCATAGTTACATTCATGTACTTTATTTCCTGTACTTACATTCCTGTACTTTAATGTTCTTTTCTGTACTTTATAATTCATGTCCTCCTGTACTCATTTCCATATCATGATGTTCTTGTTCATTACCCAGAACTGTACTTTGCTCCGCTCCTGACTGGATATGTTGCATGTGTACTTGTAGGATATCATACTACCATATGGGCCAGAGCCCGGGACATTAGCTGAGCAGGACGAAGCCATGAGTTAGCTTGAGGCTTCAGGTTTAGACCACTTAGCTTTAATTTTAGATATTGTCTTTAGAGTTCATAGCATATTTTATTCCTGTTGACTCTGGTACCTTTATGATTTGTGGATTATGGGGATCTTTCTGGAAACGTTTTAGATGCTGTGATTGTACACATTTATGTTTATCTGGTTAGATTTTCCTAGCTTGGTACAACTTACTTCGTCATGTCTAACGACGAAGGCTGGGCGTGTCCGACTCGTGTCCAATTATTCGGAAGCGGGTCATGACATAGGAGGAGTATGAAGAATGATATCACCTGAAGAGGAATCTGGTGGTGGTGTAGGTGTCTCAGGAGTCAAGACGGACGCAGGCAAGTGACTTGGCACTCACACTGTAGGTACTGGTCCTGCAGTTTGCTTTTCTCTCCTCCTGTAGGTAAGAATCTCCTCCTGAGTCGTGGACCTAACATCTCTTATCTCCTCCCCCTGTTCCTCTTCACCTTTATGTTCTTCCTCAACCGTGCCTCTATGCCATACTCCTAAATCGATCATCAGGCTTTCACCAATCTCTCCCTCTCGCCTCATACTCGTAGTATCAGGTGAGTTATTTGAGGTTCCCTTCGAACAGTAGTATAGCTCATACCCCTTTTGAGTCGCCGAGTAGCCCAAGAAGATGCACTTGACTGCTCTACGATCAAGTTTTCCATCTGATGGTCGGTTGTCCTTCATAAATCACACGCAACCAAATACCTTCAGTGGAAGTATCCCACTATTATTTCCTTGCAATATTTCACATAGAGACTTCCATTCCAGTACCTTCGAAGGCATCCTATTGATTAGTTGAGTTGTTGTCAATACTACATGTCCCTACAGATTATGTGGGATATTCATATCGATCATCATACTTTTTGCCACCTCCAGAAGGTGTTTGTTCTTTTCTGCTACTCTATTTTATGCTGGTGTATACGCACAGGTAGTCTGATGATATATCCCTTGGGCTGACAAGCATTCTGCAAGTGCTCTGTTGGTATACTCTGTCCCATTGTCAGACCTCAGTACCTTCACCACTGTCCTGTACTGAGTCTAGACATGTTTTTGAAAGTCCAAAAAATATATAAATATATCACTCTTATTCTTCATCAAATACAGCCAAGTGACACAAGAAGAACAATCAATGAAGGAAACAAAATACTTGTAACCATTCATAGTAATAATGGCACATGGCCCCCAAACATCAGAATGTATTACATCAAAAGCAGACAAGCTCCTATGATCCGTACTAACATATGAGCTTCCAGTAAATTTTTCTAAATCATATGCATCACATACTAGTTTTTTCTTATTTGTTTTATCATAAATAGCTGGGTACAATTTACTTAAAGTAGCAAAAGAGGAGTGTTCCAACCTCTTGTGGTGGAGTATTAATGTATCCTCGACACTCATCTTCAGTCCTCATATTCATGCCTTCTCTGCCATAGACACCAATGCTGAATCTAACCCTTCTCGATCCAGGTACCATAGTCCCTCATGCCAAGTGCCAGTCCCAAGTCTTCGTCTCATCTCTTTTTCCTGGAAGATTATCTTAGGAATATCAAAAAAGAAAATGCATTTTAGCTGGAGGATTATAGAACTGATGGACAAAAGGCTGACTAGAAAAGATGGAGCATGCAAAACATTGGATAATTTTACTGAATCTGTACAACTTATAGTACCATTACCGAACATTGCTTGGAAAGTACCATCAGTTGTTTGAATGTTTTCTGCCGATGGTAGGTGAGTGTAGGAGGAGAACTTACTAGCAATTCCCATTACATGCTGAGAGGCCCCTTAGTCAATAATCCAGTTTGACGATTTAAGGAAAGATATAGATGCAAGGGCGAGTGGGTCGTCAGTACCTTCTGATGGTTAAACATACATGGCGACGTTCCTCCAGCGAAGAATGAGGTGGACGCCTCCTCAGTTCCACTCCTCCTATCTCCATTATTTTACGCTCTCTGCTTCCACCTGAGTGCCTCCAGCATGTCCATCAGTGCCTGATCCTCCTCAGTAAAGGTACCACCAGCTCTCTCATCCCCTTCTGCTACCAGAAGGTTCGCCCGATAACCTCCTCGACCACCTCGTCGACCCCCATGACCATGGCCATGTTCTCTAAAATGTTTGTGTCCTTAACTTTCCACATCCACCACTTGGATCTCACTCCTTAGGTGGTTTGATGCAAGCATGTTGATGATGTCCCATCTTTCCGCAGTTGTAGCACTTCCGGTTGTGCTGTAAGGACTCTCCTTTAGGCCCTGTGTCGCTCGAACTGGTAGCCGCCAGTGCTAACTTTGCTTCAGGAGGACCAGGGTGGACTAGAAGTAGTGTTGTCCTTTAAGCAAACACTGCAATCAGCCCTTTAAGGAACTTCATCGTCATCTCCTGCAGACATACCTGTCTCTTCTTACACTTTGGGTCCCCGCAGCTTGCCCGATCTGAGGAGTGATCGTAATCCAACCACAGACGCTCGAACTCCGTGGCATACTCCTGCATCGTCTTCTCTCTCTGTACGGTGTCGTCGATCTCCCCCTTGATCTGGAAAACCAGCAAGTTATTCCCTACACCATCGTAGGTCCTCCTCAATTTCTTCCACACGTCCTTTACCATCTCGATGACATCCACTGTGACGGCGATCGAGTGGACTAAAGAATTGAGAAGCCAAATGTAGATCACTATATGAGTGGACTTCCACTCGTCGCGTCCTGCCGAGCCCTCGTCGGTCTCTATCTTCTCTCCTGACTGAAAATTCTCTAGGTTTTTTCCAGCAAGGGTTCTCCTTATCTGTCGTGACCGAATCAGGTAGGTAGCTAGTCCATCAAGCTTCAGATCGATGGAGGAAAGCTCCAACTTCGTCGATGTTCGTGTCGCGCTCTTACCAGCCGACAGTTTCATCAGCTTCATCAACGTTGCAACCTCCGTATGGTCCAGTTTCTTGATGATCTCCTCCATCGATCCTCCTCTTCTCCGATTACCTCATACCAATTCCATGATTCGCGCTTTTCGTCCTCTCCTAGATTCGATCATATCTCTCTCCTACCGAATCTAGACCTTCAACATCCGAAATGACCCCGTGGGAGACTTCAAAAAATTCAGTTTTGTGGTGGTGGGGCCGGTGGGCCAATTGACGACGAGTGAGAGTCGTCGGGCGGGTGTCTCCGAACAGTGGCCATCGCGAGCAGCGGCAACAGCCGCGCGCGTGTGACTGAGGTGCCCGTGGAGCAGTGGCCGGCTGGCACGTGCGATGGTCGGCGTGCGGTCGTGCAGCAGCTGGTAGCTGGGATGGTGTGGATGGGGTTGGCGTGACGACTAGGGTTAGAGTTTGGGAAAGGTGGCGACGGCTAGTGTTTTTGTGGCTCTGATACCATGTTGAATATTTGTGATGATTTTTATTGATAGTCTCTTGGCTATTTATAGCCTTACAATCCTCCTCATTACATTAAACCCTTTGTGGAATATCATGTGGCATATTCTGATATACCAAATATACCAACATGATATTCCAATATACTTATTCTAATACCAAATATACCATAAACTTATTCTAATACCAAATATACCAAACATGAATCACCCGTTAAGACACTACATAGAGTAAGCCATGTCAAAGCAAAGGGTAAGGAGGATCCACTTTCCCTACATTACTAGAAGTTCGCAAGGAGAAGCTGTGTAACCATTTCAAGTTCAGTGCTGTACAATTAGCAGCTAAAATAGCTCTCCATAATAAATGTTTTTCCAACATGTAACATGAAAGTGTAATAGCTCAATCATTAAGAAAGATACCTTGCTGAAAATAGATTAAAGAACAACCTGAAAAATGATCCTAAGTGCTGTATTCTTGATTTTCCAAATTTATAATTGATGACTTACTAAGGGTTGCATAGGATAGGCACTCCCAGCAGAATTAACATCTGGAAAAGCACCGTTTCCATTTTTTTCCTTGTGGCGTACTTTAGTTAATACTCTGGCTTCATTTTCTCCAGCGACTTCCTGGACTGCGATGCAACTTGTGAACTCGTACTTCTGTCACGAGATGCCTAGTGCAAAGTACCAAACAATTCATTTATGTCATTCATGTTGGAAGCAATGCCCTCTATATGAGACGAGCCCTACCTTATAATTTGTGAAGATCCCTTGTTTCCAAGGCAAGTAATGCAACATCCTTCCCTATTCTCAAAAAAGTGGTGAACTCAACAGATTGTTTTTTTGTATGTTCCTGTGGAGGTATTAACTTTATTTTTCAAAACTTTCCCTTCTTGGTAATGTTCATTGGAGCTAGTCCGAAGACTCCGAACATTAGCAGAGCTTGACGATTTCTTTCCAGTCAAAGGTGCAGTCCTTGCCGCAGCTTTTACCCGCATATTACTTGTATTAACTGATTCATGCATAACATGCTTATGATTGTTTTCACTATGAACTTTAGACGAATCTTTTCTTCTCCTTTTCTTTGGTGTCAAGTTAGGCGTTATATTAGATTCCCTGGATAGTATACACAAATAAGTGAAGGAATTAGTACAAAAGTTCTGCTATTTTCATTATCCAAGGTAACTTCCTAATACAATGGCCATTGTGGTAGTAGCTTAGAGTGATTTGTCAGCAAATATTTTGTGCTAGAAATTCAAATTATTATACATCTAGAATAGTAAAGTACAAGACATTCTTCATGAATATACTATATGTTTGGCATTATTGTGCAAATATAACTAGGCAGATGAGAGAAAAAAGAACAGCAACGACAAATTTAGAGACTACAATGATCAGAAGGAAATCAGATGACAAGGAGTTTCTAACTTTCTATTTCGAAAGGAAAGGTAAAATACGGTTAGGGTCAAAGCATTAGAATAATAAGGTTAGGTTGCTCAACTCTCCATTGCATGTCTTTCGTATATATACTAACTGCACATCTTCATAGGCCCTTTGGTTATAATAGTATCCACCATCTAGTTGATATATTCCTGGAAACAACCCATCTCCCAATCTCATGAATTATGAGAACTAGTCATGGAAACCCCACTTCTTGCTGTCCTAAGAGATCAAAATTTTTGTGGATTTCAATGGAGAAACATAGGGCTTGCACAAACTTTGTGTATATTTCTGTGGATTCTAACAAGAAAAATCTTAATCTAGTTGCAGTTGCATTATCATGTTTTTTATTATAAAAATGTACACCACCAATACTATGATCTCTTATCAATTAAAAAATTGCTAATTTTGTGAGAGCCAAAGCAAAGAGTTCAAATTTTCTTTTTTGAGAAGATGTTAGAATAGGGAACAAATAATTAAGTAACTAAAACTGATGGCAATGGTGATGTAAAAATAGTATACACCACATTTTGCAGATGTAATTCTTCTTACAAACTGATGGGTTCTGTCCATTATTGTTGATGAGCAACCACACAGTAATGGGTTCTGCTCAAGCCAAGGATTAAATCGTAGGTGAGTGTTAAGACCTCGGCCAAATTCTCGAAAGATCAATAGTTGAATTTTGCTTCTTTGGCTCAATATCATCTTAAAAGACACTAAATAGTTTTTTTTTGGCTTGTGTACCCAGAAGTTCGCCTCTTTAAGATATCTATTCCTCATCCACCTTGCCCACAGTCTTTTCCTCTACAAAATTCCAATTGAGCCTCAGGAGTGCTACAACTCGAAGAGTGAATAATGATCTTAATCCTACTCCTCCTTCGGCTTTTGGATGACATAACTCAGCCCAAGCATACCCCCGCGCCATACAAAATTGGCACATAACTTGTCCACCTTGCATATAGTCGCGACGAAAGCATAATTGTTCGATGTCAGAACAGAGAAATGACATAAACTACCTAACGGATTAACTCTATTCTTCCTCCAAAAGACAAAGTTTGATCTTGCCAACCTTCTATTCTCCTTTTTACATATTCTACCATACTTTGGCATTCCTGGACACGCACATAATTAATTAACAGTAGAATTCCCAAAAATTGAAACCCTATTTTTAGTTTAATTTTTTGATGGTTATTTTCTGTTTAAAATCGATTTGAAAATCAAGAAAAAAATTGAGAAAACTGTTTTCGAAAAGTAGAATTTTTCGATATGGTGTCCGTCCCGACAAAGCGGGTAACTTTGTCACAACCAGTGAGCAACGAAAGACGCGTACGGATGTTGCATACGTGTGAGCTTCGACGGAACTCAAATTGATTGCGTGTGCGCGACAAATTCGAGACGTATCGGTCGAGGTACACCGTATCGGTCCCGTTGCAAAAATCCTAATTAGTTTGTGCACATTCGTTACCTCGCGATGAAACTTGCACCATTGGACTCGTGTCATTTTTTTGGTCATGTGACCCAAGTTTGGTCTGATTCTGAGAAGGATGACCGGAACGCTATTTTGGCGGGCCCACGACCTGACTAAACATGTGATTTTGTGCACGGCTCATCGGAATCTAAATCTGCAAATACCATTGAGTTCATATCGAAAAACTGGACTTGTAGGTATATAATTTTTTGACTTTAGAGACAATAGGTTTTGGCACATTTTTCGGTACAAAGCGGGTCCAACGTCGGACACTATTTTGGTCTAAAATTACCGTTTTACCTCTGTATCTAGAATTGGACTTATAGGTAGTCAAACTTAGACATTTTTCTTATGCCAAACACGTTGGTCATGCCTGTTTCACCATCTGAAGTCATTTGCGGGAGTTTGACTGTTGTGTCTCACCGAATGATTGGATGTTATTGGTTCTACGCGCGATCACTAGGCAAGTATACCTTGCCGAACTTATATATTATTTAGATGTTTTTCTTTACTATTGCATTTCTTTCCATATGGTTTCATGATTCTCATATTGTGCTTGGTTTATCATCCAATGCTTTACTTATTTCTAGTTATACTTGCACGTATATGATATCAATTGTTCCATTACTTGTTTATTGGTCTTCTTCGTGTTCATCGTGTCTTATGATAGAGTGTCAGTTCTATGCCATGGTTCCTTTACTTGGCCTAATCTTGATAGATTGACTTGGACTTGACTTCAGTATGACTTGACCTCACTTGTGACATTCTATAGATTGGGAGTATCTTTTATTGTACTACAGCCTATAGGATTTTACTTGACCTTTGTATTCCTTTAGGAGAGGAGGTTGATACTAGGATTGGCTATTTGATCGTTCTCGATTGGGAGTATCTTGCATTGTACTACAATTGAGACATACTACAGAGTGGAAGTATATTTCGTTGTACTATAGTCTATAGGATTTATTTGATTGATTGTTAGTCAAGGCTAGTACTACACTTCTCTATGATATATCGTTTCTTATATGTCCTTCTTGTAGTGTTCTTGTTTTCCATACATGTTAGGTATTGTCATAGAAGGCATGTTTATATGTATCTTGCTAGTCCCCTGAGGACCTGGTGATCTCTCTAGGTAATTGATGAGCGCCTGTGTAGAATAGGAAGGTGGTTGATGATTGTCTGCAGGATTCAGGTATCAGTAGTGGTACTATTTATCATTCTTCCGTATGTATCTT
Source organism: Iris pallida (assembly GCA_029216955.1). NCBI lineage: Eukaryota > Viridiplantae > Streptophyta > Magnoliopsida > Asparagales > Iridaceae > Iris > Iris pallida. The sequence goes on from JANAVB010030219.1 coordinate 10,266,824, forward strand.
TATTACCATGTCTCATTGTTGTTATAGCCTAGCTTTATAGACCTATCTTGTTCTTCGGGTCTAATTGAACACATATGTTAGTGTGCTGCAGATCATGAACCATATTGCACCTTCTTGGTGTTTATTAGTTTATGTGGGTTGAGATTTAGTTTTGACTTTCCATTATTAGACTTATTACCATAGTCTAGACAACTTATACGTATTTGAGCGGGGCTGGAGTCCTTTCGATACGTAGCTGGCATGTATACGATCCCCTACCCTACGTATTTTGGGACTAGAGCCTTACATTTTTTTTGGTAGCCCATACAGGTCGAGTTCGCCATTTCGATTATGTTACTGTACCAAGCGGACCTGCATATATGATTAAACTAATAGGAATCTCAATCCATAAATGCTTTGACAACAGTCACGTCCTAGAACCAGAATACTGGCAAGTAGGGACGGACCAGGCCAACTACTTATACCAAAGTACTCCAGTATCCCGAAATAACATATAAGCTGTATAGATGGGGGTCCCTACTACAATCCAACAGGCAATCCTAGGTCACGAATCATAGGTATCTCAATCACAGGTAGTAAACAATGTACAAGAAGTATGATCATCTGGAATATAAAACAGTAAAGCATCCCAATCTATCATATATCATTGATCATGAAGCTAGTAACATAGAATGAAGAACTAGCAAGAGTAATAGTCATACATGATAAGCTCTAGCTATAGTCTAGAATACGCACATCATGTCTAAACCCGTAGGTTAAATGTCAAGTCCAAACACGAGCTAAATAAGTGTTCGATGGCGAAAAACCTCAAAAGAATAATGTACATAACTAGTGGACGAAAATAAAAAGACCTACATAGGTAATCTGGTGCTCCGGGCAATTACCATAGAGTAGAAGGTACAGAAGATCCTTGGGCATCTCTACCATATCTGGCCAAACAAAACCAGTGGGGTCAGACCCCCAATAGCAAGTACCACAAAGGAAGCAAAACTATGAACTAAAACCAGCAATAACTAACATAGCAATGGATAGAGACATAAATAAGTAAATATGGATCGAGACTCGTGTACTACCAATGCACTTATCCCGAGAATAGAAAAGACAATAAGCAAGCAACATGGAGCAAAAAGTAAATAATATGTGACATAAAGTAAACTGTGGACATGTGAATTAAATAGAAACATGTGAACATGTGAGATAAACTGAACAATATGAGAGAAATGGTATATATGAGCATGTAAGATAACTGGGACATGTAAGCATGTTATATAACTGGGACATGTGAGCATGTTAGATAACTGGAGAATGTGAGCATGTTAGATAACCGGAGCATGTGAGCATATCATATAACTATATAGAACGACAAATGATAAGATGACTGAGAAACTATTCCGGAACCCAAGTTACAACCTGTAAACCAAATAAGGATCGGGGTTGTAACCCTTCCCCTGAACAGAACGTAGTCTCTAATCATATACCAGCAAAAGTAAGGCATAAACAATGATGTACTGAAATAAACAAATTCGGACACTGCCTAGACAAAACTAGACTAGACTGGACTCCATACAACAATTACGGCCAAGACATGAGTACGGATTTATACATTAGCTAACTAGGGTTATCACAATCCTAATCACTAACATATGCACTTTTGAGAAATCCAATCCAGTTACTTGTCCTGCAGACTGTCACGACCCGCACCCTAGAGTAAGGGCACGAGAAGTGGTTACGTCCAACCTACGCCGCAGTGTCGGTGGTAGAACGCTGTCATAGGTCAATCATCTAACAATATATAAGGTACTTGTACAGTATATACACTCCGAATGGAGGTGACATAGCAGAATACAGTCTCAATCACATCTAAGGCAGAATGATAAGGTAGATAGATATATATAAACTGAAATAAGATCCACAGAGATACAACCAGATAGAAGTCTAAGTGTCTATGATATCACAAATCCAGAAATATCCTAAATATCAAATGCAGTAATCCAGAATGTAATATAATGAAAAGACATCTTAGTCCAAAGGAGTGTCATCCACTGCTAGAGAGTAAGATAAACAGTGCTAGTGAGTAAGATACATGCTAGAGAGTAAGATACATGAAACTGAAGAACAACATAATGTAAAAGATATATGCTAGAGAGTAAGATACATGCTAGAGAGTAAGATACATCCTAGGACAGGAGCGAGCACAATACATCTCAACAAATCATAACAGGATAGGAAATATAACCATGCTAGAGAGTAAGATACATGAAACTAAAGAACAACATAACGTAAAAGAGAGACTGTAAGTAAATATCTGCAATATATAAGGGAGCTAAACAGTGCTAGTGATTCAGATTACAAGATGAACATGTGAACAACTGGAGGGTGATTCATGACTATACTAAAGAGGTGATTCATGACTATTCTACTTTGGAATTATTCACATGCTCAGTTTCTACTCCCCCATCCCCAATCAATACACAAGGATCCAGTCAAGTTACATTAAGATTCATAACTATACTACTTTGTCCATAAAGGGTGATTCAAGAGTGATTCATGAATAGATTCGTGAAGGCTCTGTGATTTATGAGAGTACAGGAATCACAAGCTGATACATGAAGATTCATGATAATAGAAGCATGAGATACATGATGTAAGTGAAACACACGAGACAAGAGTATCTGATGCTCCCGAGGGGGATAACATCTCATGAAGGGATCCACATAGTACTAATCCGTGTTACCAACGTGTCAGCATCAAGTAAAGTAATCTAAAGCAGAAAATATAATCCTAAACAAGATATGAAATGATCAGAGAATGTACTCGCCTGGTATCCTGAATATTGAAGAGAATATACTGTCCGAGGAGTGGTGTCCGTCTCCTATAGAACAGTATAAGTCACTACATGTCTAAAATAACAAAATAGACTGCTACAATGCATCTACATGATGTTTGGGGTCAATCTAGGCTAAAGTCAACCTTTGGTTAACTCTAACAGTCAAACTAGGTCAACTCTAGTCTAGTTAGGTCAAACAAGGTTAAACTAGTCTAGGTGGTCTAACCTAGGCTTAACAAGTCCATCTAGGTCTCTAACCAAAACTATCCTAGCAAGCACACACCGTACACAAGTCATACTAGTCTAACAATACACTAAACTCAAGTGTACCCACTCCACATGCCATAGGCTATTCTACTTAGGCCCTGAGCCATATACACATGTTAGGCAATGTGCACATCTCCATTTCATATATCTATATACATACCATTTATATAGGCAAATGTAATATTTATAATACATTACATATATCACATTAGTATATATATTACACATGTGTACATATACACATAGAGAAGGGTAAAAAAAAAAAAAAATATACACATAGAGAAGGGTATGGGGAACCATGCATATGTGTGTGTATGTAGCATCTACATTGTTCTCAGAAATTCAAGACATAGTAAGGTGTGTGTGTGTGTGCATAGGCTATATGTGCTCTCAGTTGTAATGTGAAATGTGTGTGTCTAACATTGTGTAAGTGTCTCAGATTTCTGTGTAACAATTAATGTGTATTAAAATTTGTTCTCAGATTTTTGGTGTGAGTGTGTGAGTGAATAATGATATCAATGTGTGCATTTCCAGATTTGTGTGTGTCTACATAATTGTGTCAATGTGCCTTTACAATAGACTAGAGTGTTGTAGTGTCAAACTCATGGATTCTCAGGTTCACTCAGATTTCAATTGAAATCAGTGTCCTGTGTGTGTGTATACATTACCTATACATGTGTTCTTCAAATTCCAGATTTTGTAGTATGAATGTGTGTATATGTGGGACTAAAATCAGTGCTCATACACCTGTGTTCTCAGGTTATCAAGTCCACTTGACAGTTAATAATTATACATATAGTGTAGTTTAGTATATACACATAAAACTCATGAATGCACATCCCAAATTCAAACCCGAACATCATGTGAGTCCCAAATGCCACACACACATCTCAGAAAATTATACACATGAATTACAATCAAAATTAATCACTAATTAACAGTTAAAATCTAAATTAAACTTTAGAAAATTTCGAATAACTGAACGTATCGGTCAATATAGGGAATTTCCAAATCGAATTGGAAAATGATAGTAAAATGCCAAATAAATGGTTGATAATCATTGGTACACATGTATACATGTCACAGGGAGTGTTTGTGTCCAACCAAGTGGACACAAATGTGTCCAAATCAAAAACAAACATGTAGTGTGCACACAGTGTACATAACCCTCGTACAGGGGTTTCGAGTCGTCGTGGACACGGCTCACGACACGTGTGGCCACGTGGTTATGTCCACGTGTAGCCCACATGTCGAGCTACACATTCAACACCCTGTCAGGTGTCTACGGTGTGTCTACAGCGGACACGAGGCCCGTATCATGGAGGGTTTTGAATGTGCACGTGCGAGCAGGTAAACCAGTGCACACCAAAAATTGCGTCCGACATGCGACCTCGTGACACGAGGCTTGGGGGTCTGGTTCGCAGACACTGCCCCCAGGTATCCTCGAAGTGCCATCTCGTGTCGCTCTGTGTCGTGTCCCCCAGAAGCATCGAGCAGTAGGGAAAACCCTAGCCGTGCGCGTGGGGCGTGTTCGTGTCCTCGTATGGACACAACACGACACAGAAATGCAAACCTAAGTTAGGGAAATAAGAGGACACATCATTAACAGCAATCCCAATCAAAAACATTTCAGAAACAATGAAGAAATGTCCTCTGTGGCATTTCATCGAAAACCTATACCTAGGTGTTGATACGTGTCCGATACGGACACCAAATGGACACAAAATTAACCCAAATTTTAGGAACAACTAGGGGACACCTAGATCTAGGCTACCATGCAAAGAAATCAGGAAAAAGAATGGCTTTGAGTGGTTTATCTATTGAGTGTCAAACTCAAAGAAAGCCCCAAATGGAAGGAATCCAAATAGCAACTCCCAAGCTCCAAATTGTACAAAAACTGATATTAATCTCCAAAAACAGTAAATAAGTAATTAGATCCTAATGTAAAAGACTAGAGTCACAAAGGAATTGAAATGAATTTATTAGGAATTTAGGAAAGTGGGGATTTATCTTTCTTTCTAAAAAACTAGGTTGAGCACAAAAGAGGGAAGAACAAGTGGAAGCGGCATTAAATAGATGGGAAACCCTAGGGGTGGCCGGCCATGGTGGGCTTAGTAAGGGCTTGGGCTTAAGTCATGGGCCTATGGCTTAATTACATAAGTCATGAAATTAATTCTAAGTCATAAGTCATGCACCAAATTACTAGTCCTTCTATTCAAACCTTGATTTCTATATGACTAACCTAGATTGACTTAAGTTAGACTAGGGTCTCACCATGCTAACCTAGTCACCATAGTTAGGGTCAATACCTAGGTTAGTCTACAAAGTCTCAACTAGTCAAAGTCAAAATCACAATCACCAATTAAAAAATTAAAAAAATTCAAAAATTCATAAATGACCAAAATACCCTCAATCTAAAATATGGTAGTGACAAATCTACCCTCCTTAAAAGAATTTTGTCCTCAAAATTAAAAGGCAAAACTAAACTTATGAGAAGGATGGACAATCATACCTCAAGGTCCAAACAGATATGGGTATCGCTCGCGCATCTCATCCTCCCGCTCCCAGGTAGATTCTCCTGGAGAATGATGCCTCCATGCAACGCGAACCAACGGTATCACCTGGTTATCAGTACCTTCTCTCGGTGATCCAGAATCTCTACTGGCTGCTCTGGATAACTGAGATTAGGTCCCACCTCAATCTTCGAATGATCAAGTACATGGATAGGGTCAGCCACGTACCGTCTCAACTGTGATACGTAGAATATGTTGTAGACACGCACTAGTGCTAGTAGCAAGTCTAGCCTGTATCCATGTCACCGACTCTCCTGCTGATCATGAAAGGTCCGATGAAGCGCGGGCTAAGCTTTCCACCTCCACCAAAACGTATGGTACCACGAGTCGGAGATATTCGTAGAAAAACCATGTCTCCGACCTAAACACAAACAAGGTCTCATGTTACTAAATAATCAAACATGGTTCAACAAACAAAAGAAATAAACAACCTACTTCTAATCCTATCTCTAATTTGTACCTCAAACTCCAACGGCCTCCGATGGCTGTCGGCCCAATGCCGATATTTGTCCTACGCCACGCAAAGTCTGTCTCTGATAAGCTTCACCTTTTCGGCTGCGTCAACAACCATCTCAGGTCCCAATAAAGCTCGCTCACCAACATCATCCCAAGATAAGGGTGTACGACACCTACGCCCGTATAGAGCCTCGAAAGGTGACATCTCAATGCTAGCCTGATAACTGTTGTTGTAAGCAAACTCTACCAAATGTAGGTGATCCTCCCAGGAACCTCCAAAATTCAAGACGCACGTCCGCAGCATGTCCTCGAGCTTCCGAATAGTCTTCTCTGACTGTCCGTCCGTCTGGGGGTGGTATGCAGTACTAAACTTGAGCAGAGTGCCCAAACTAGTCTGCAGACTCCTTCAAAAATGAAAAGTAAAGCGACTATCCCGATCTGAGTTGATGCTGACGGGAACTCCGTGAACCCTGACAATCTGTCGCATGTACATCTCTACAAGCCTCTCCATAGACGTACCCACCTTAAATGGCAAAAAGTGGGCTGATTTGGTCAACCTGTCAACGATGACCCAAATCACGTCTTTTCTTCCTGGTGTACGCGGCAATCCAGATACAAAATCCACCGTGATATGCTCCCACTTCCACTCTGGAATGGACAATGGGCTACAATAATCCTCCGGGCCTCTGTCTCTCTGCCTTGACTTGCTGACACACCAAGCATCTAGCTACTAAGCGAGCTACCTCCCGCTTCATCCCATACCACCAGACGTGCTCTCTCAGATCATTGTATGTCTTGTTGGTACCAGGATGTATAGAGTACTGAGATCTGTGAGCCTCCTGTATGACCTGCTTCCTGAGCTTTCCACTAGGCACACACATCATGGAACTGTGCCTCAAAGTGCCATCCTCTGCAAGAGAAAACTCACCATCCACTAGCCCTACTCGAACCTGCTCTCGGATACACCGCAGAGCAATATCCTCGAACTGCGTCGACTTGATCCTCTCCATCAAGTCCGACTGTATCTGAAGGCCCAGCATCTGCATCTGTACTCTAGGCACAATCACCTCAATCCCCAGGCTCTCCTAGTCCACAAGAAAGTGACGATCCATAGTCAAACACATGGCTGTCGGATACCTACTCAAGGCCTCGACAACCATGTTGGCCTTCCCTGGTTGATACTGTAGTGAGATGTCGAAGTCCTTAATCAGCTCTAGCCACCTGCGCTGCCTCATGTTGAGCTCCTTCTGTATAAACACATACTTCAAGCTCTTATGATCTGTGAAGATCTCCACCCTCTCTCCATAAAAGTAGTGCTTCCACAACTTCAAAGCAAAAATCACTGCTGCCAGCTCCAAGTCGTGGGTAGGGTAGTTTTTCTCATGGAGACGTAACTGCCTGGAAGCATAGGCAATCACCTTCCCATGTTGCTGCAAGACACAACCCAACTCCTTTCCTGAAGCGTCACTATAGATAGTGAACCCTCCTGAACCTGATGGTAATGTCAGAAACGGAGTTGTCGTAAGCTGCTTCTTCAACTCATCAAAAGCATCCTGACACTCCTCTGACCAAACATACTCAGCATCCTTCCGGGTCAGCCTAGTCAACGGCTCTACAATCCGAGAGAAATCTTGTACGAACCTCTTGTAATATCCTGCCAGTCCCAAGAAGCTCCTGATCTCTGCTACTGAAGTCGATACTGCCCATGCCTCAACTGCTGTGATCTTCTTCGGGTCCACTGAGATCCCATCTCCAGTCACCACATGACCTAAGAAGTCAACTCTGTCCAGGAAGAACTCGTACTTCGAGAGCTTACCATACAGCCTCTCCCTCCTGAGTGTCTCTAGAACCACTCTCAAGTGCTCCTTGTGCTCCTCCTCGGTCTTCGAATACACCAATATATCATCGATGAACACCACCACGAACTTCTCCAAGTACTGGTGGAACACCTTGTTCATCAAGTTCATAAATACTGCTGGTGCGTTGGTTAGCCCAAACGGCATAACCAAGAACTCAAACTGTCCATACCGCGTCCTGACGGCGGTCTTTGGAATATCCTTCTTCTTCACCTTCACCTGGTGATAACCTAACCTCAAATCAATCTTGGAAAAAACTCGAGCTCCGTTCAACAGATCAAAGAGATTATTGATCCACGGCAGTGGGTATCTATTCTTGATCGTCAGGTTGTTGAGTGTCCTGTAGTCGATACACATCCGTACCGACCTATCCTTCTTGGTTACAAAAAGTACCGGAGCACCCCAAGGTGAAGAACTCGATTGGATGAAGCCCTTGTCCTGCAGCTCATCCACCTGCTTCTTCAGTTCCACCAACTCACTGTTGTTCACTCGATAGACATGCTGAGAAATTGGTTCCGCACCAGGAACCAAGTCTATCGAGAACTTAACATCCTTGTCTGGTGGAAGCCCTGGCAACTCCTCCGGGAAGACGTCCATGAACTCTGCAATCAAGAGATGTGGAGCCGTCCTGCTCTGCCTGTCGTCGGGTGTACTCGAACTCTGGCTCTCCTGGCGCTCCAAACCGAACTCTACCCCCTCAACAATCTATGCTGGCGTGATGCCTGCTCAACCTATCCATACCTAATACGATATCGTAGTTCCGTTGTGGCATGACGAACAGGCTCACCTCCAACTCTCGGCCTCCTAAAATAACACTCTGCCCTCTGCAAACATCACTCACGAGGATAACACCACCCCCGGTCGTGACCTTGCAGGTCCTAGGCAATGGTTCTGATACTAGGCAGTGTCTAATAGCAAATGACACCGACACAAAACTGTGGAAAGCCCCAAAATCAAATAGAGCGAAAGCTAGAATGGAGTCGAGAAGAACCGAACATACAATCAACTCTCCAATGGCCTCTGCATCCTCGGCCGCCATGGCAAAATCTCACCCCTGCTGACCTCCCCGAGTATGCTACTGATGCTGGACGAACCTCTGCTGCTGAGTCTGCAGTGGTCCCCTCTGCTTCCCTGCTGGAGCCTTGGCTCCCGCTCCCTGCGCTACTCTGCCTATGAACTGAGCGCACTCCTTCAGCTGATGATCAGCTGCCCCACAAGGAAGGCACCTGCCCAACCTCCTCTTGCACTCATTCGACCCGTGACCTGGCTTCTTGCAATAAGCACAGCTGGTGGTCTTCTTTCTCGGTGCCTACTGCTGCACCCTCGACTGCTGATGCTGCACATGCTAGAAAAGTGCCCGGACCTGCTGCTAAAACTGCTGCTGGTGTACTGGCCTCTGCGGCTGCTGGTGCTAAAAATGAGACCTCTTGGCCTGGCCCCTGTTGCTGCTAGCTCCCTAGAAGTCTCGTCCCTCTTGAGCCTCAGCTCAAGATCATCCTCTGCGGCTAAAGCATCCACCAAGATCTCCTCGAAAGTAGCACTACGGGCACTCTTGGTGTAGGACTTAACCTCCTTTACCATTCTATTTCTGAAACTCCGGGCCTTCGTTGCCTCGGATAACCCCTCGACAAATCTGCCTAGATGGCAGAACTCTCCAGCATACTCCTCCATGGACTGACTGCCCTGGACTGCCTCGAACAGAGTCTCGAGGCCACCTAGCACTACATCTGGAAAAACTTGTCCTTGAACAGCTTTTTGAATGCTGCCCAAGTCTGTCCTGGAGTACCAATCCTCGGGTCGGTCTGGTACCAAGTACGGGCCAAATCCTGTATCATGCTGGCCGTCGCCTTGATCTGAAGCCTCGCTGGAGTCTCTGCCAGTCTGAATATCTCCGCCATATGCTCTATCCACTCATCGGCGAACAAAATGCCCTCTGTACCCCGGAAAGCCCTCGGATGCATCTTCTGGAAGTCTTGGATGCCCTTCTCCCTCGACGGCTATGGCTGCTGAACTGTCGCAGGCTGAGCTGCTGCTGCTGCCCTTTCCACTGCAGTCAGGGCCAGATCAATGTCCCGACTAAACTCTGTAGTCTCTCGCTGCTGCTGGGCCAGCTGGGCCTCCATGAACTGCTGAAAGAATAAGAACAGCTGAACTGCGTCAACTGTCCCTGAAGGTGGCTGCTGCTGCTGGAGCACCTCTGGAACCACCGGGCTCGGCCTGTACACTGCTGGTGGAGGGGCTCCTCCGAACGCTACTGAAACACCCACCCCAGCTGGCATGACTAGGGCTGCGGTACCGGGGGCTGGCTGCTGAGGACGAGAGGTGGCAGACCTCTCATCAGTGTCCCCCTAACCCGGGCGATGTGATATAGTCTCGACCATCCTAGAGACAGATCAAACAAGAAAATAATTGCTGAAAATGAGTCAAAAATAGCAAAGGAGGACAGTTATATTCAAAGGAAGACAAATAGCAGCAAAATGTAGATATAAGGAATCTGATAAAGAGTTTTTCCTAGTGTGATTGAGTACCTTCAAAAATATCCTAATCCTACTGCAGCAAAGGAGTTTTTCCTAGTGATACTCTAGTTCGAATACCACTGTATTTCTAAACTTGACCTGCATGGGCCACCACTAAAAACGTGTCACGACCCGCACCCTAGAGTAAGGGCACGAAAAGTGGTTACGTCCAGCCTACGCTGCAGTGTCGGCGGTAGAACGCTGTCCTAGGTCAATCATCAAACAATATATAAGGTACCTGTACAGTATATACACTCCGAATGGAGGTGACATAGAATAATACAGTCTCAATCACATCTAAGGCAGAATGATAAGGTAGATAGATAGATATGAACTGAAATAAGATCCACAGAGATACAACCAGATAGAAGTCTAAGTGTCTATGATATCACAAATCCAGAAATATCCCAAATATCAAATACAGTAATCCAGAATATAATATAACGAAAAGACATCCTAGTTTAAAGGAGTATAATCCACTGCTAAGGGGTCCTGCTGCTGGTCCAGGTCACAATAGTCCTCTAGGGTAGTCCCATAATAGGTGGGACAACACGCCTCGTCCTCATCCTCTGTAATATTTTCAACAGGTCCAGTCAGGACAGGAGCGAGCACAATACATCTCAACAAATCATAACAGAATATGAAATATAATCATGCTAGAGAATAAGATACATGAAACTGAAGAACAACATAATGTAAAAGAGAGACTGTAAGTAAATATCTACAATATATAAGAGAGCTAAACAGTGCTAGTGATTCAGAGTACAAGATGAACATGTGAACAGCTGGAAGGTGATTCATGACTATACTAAAGAGGTGATTCATGACTATTGTACTTTGGAATTATTAACATGCTCAGTTTCTACTCCCCCATCCCCAATCAATACACAAGGATCCAGTCAAGTTATGTTAAGATTCATGACTATACTACTTTGCCCAAAAAGGGTGATTCAAGATTGATTCATGAATAGATTCGTGAAGGCTCTATGATTCATGAGAGTACAGGAATCACAAGCTGATACATGAAGATTCATAATAATAGAAGCATGAGATACATTTTGTAAGTGAAACACACGAGACAAGAGTATCTGATGCTCCCGAGGGGGATAACATCTCATGAAGGGATCCATATAGTACTAATCCGTGTTACCAATGTCTCAGCATCAAGTAAAGTAATCTAAACCAGGAAATATAATCCTAAACAAGATATAAAATGATCGGAGAATGTACTCGCCTGGTATCCTGAATATCTGAATAGATATACTGTCTGAGGAGTGGTGTCTTGTCTCCTATAGAACAGTACAAGTCACTTCATGTCTAAAATAATAAAATAGACTGCTACAATGCATCTACATGATGTTTGGGGTCAATCTAGGCTAAAGTCAACTCTAGTCAACTCTAACAGTCAAACTAGGTCAACTCTAGTCTAGTTAGGTCAAACAAGGTAAAACTAGTCTAGGTTGGTCTAACCTAGGCTTAATAAGTCCATCTAGGTCTCTAACCAAAACTATCCTAGCAAGCACACACCATACACAAGTCACACTAGTCTAACAATACACTAAACTCAAGTGTACCCACTCCACATGCCATAGGCTATTCTACCTAGGCCATGAGCCATATACACATGTTAGGAAATGCACACATCTCCATTTCATATATCTATATACATACCATTTATATAGGAAAATGTAATATTTATATTGCATTACATATATCACATTAGTATATATATTACATATGTGTACATATACACATAGAGAAGGATATAGGGAACCATGCATATGTGTGTGTATGTGGCATCTACATTGTTCACAGAAATTCAAGACAGAGTAAGGTGTGTGTGTGCATGGGCTATATGTGCTCTCAGTTGTAATGTGAAATGTGTGTGTCTAACATTGTGTAAGTGTCTCAGATTTCTGTGTAACAATTAATGTGTATTAACATTTGTTCTCAGATTTTTGGTGTGAGTGTGAGAGTGAATAATGATATCAATGTGTGCATTTCCAGATTTGTGTGTGTCTACATATTGTGTCAATGTGCCTTTACAATAGACTAGAGTATGAGTGCACCATGTGATTCTCAGTTTTACAGTGCCATGACAGTTACCTCCTAGGGTGTTGTAGTGTCAAACTCATGGATTCTCAGGTTCACTCAGATTTCAGTGTGAAATCAATGTCTAGTGTGTGTGTGTGTATACATTACCTATACATGTGTTCTTCAAATTCCAGATTTTGTAGTGTGAATGTGTGTGTATGTGGGACTGAAATCAGTGCTCATACACCTGTGTTCTCATGTTATCAAGTCCACTTGACAGTTAACAGTTATACATATAGTGTAGTTTAGTATATACACATATAACTCATGAATGCACATCCCAAATTCAAACTCAAACATCATGTAAGTCCCAAATGCCACACACAGATCTCAGGAAATTGTACACATGAATTACATTCAAAATTAATCCCTAATTAATAGTTAAAACCTAAATTAAACTTTAGGAAATTTCGAATAACTGAACGTATCAGTCAATATAGGGAATCACCTAAACGAATTGGAAAATCATAGTAAAATGCCAAATAAATGGTTGATAATCATTGGTGCACATGTATACGTGTCACAAGGAGTGTTTGTGTCCAACCAAGTGGACACAAATGTGTCCAAATCAAAAACAAACATGTAGTGTGCACACAATATACATAACCCTCGTACAGGAGTTTCGAGTCGTCGTGGACACGGCTCATGACACGTGTGGCCACGTGGTCATGTCCACGTGTAGCCCACGTGTCAGGCTACACATTCGACACCCTGTGAGGTGTCCACGATTTGTCTACAGCGGACACGAGGCCCGTATCAGGAAGGGTTCTGAATGTGCACGCGCGGGCAGGTGAACCAGTGCACACCAAAAATTGCGTCCAACACGCGACCTCGTGACACAAAGCTTGGGGGTCTGGTTCGCAGACACTGCCCCCAAGTATCCTCAAAGTGTCAGCTCGTGTTACTCTATGTCGTGTCCCACAGAAGCGTCGAACAGCAGGGGAAACCCTAGCCGTACGTGCGGGGAGTGTTCGTGTCCTCGTATGGACATGGCACGACACAGAAATGCAAACCTAAGTTAGGGAAATAAGAGGACACATCATTAACAGCAATCCCAATCAAAAACATTTTAGAAACAGAGAAGAAATGTCCTTTGTGGCATTTCATCGAACACCTATACCTAGGTGTTGATACGTGTCCGATACGAACACGAAATGGATATGAAATTAACCCAAATTTTAGGGACAACTAGGGGACACCTAGATCTAGTCTACCATGCAAAAACATCAGGAAAAGAATAGGTTTGAGTGGTTTACCTATTAAGTGTCAAACTCAAAGAAAGCCCCAAATAGAAGGAATCCAAATAGCAACTCCCAAGCTCCAAATTGCATAAAAACTGAGATTAATCTCCACAAACAGTAATTAGATCCTAATACAAAAGACTAGAGTCACAAAGGAATTGAAATGAATTTATTAGAAATTTAGGAAAATAGGGATTTACCTTTCTTTCTAAAAAACTAGGTTGAACACAAAAGAGGCAAGAACAATTGGAAGAGGCATTAAATAGATGGAAAACCCTAAGGGTAGCCGGCCATGGTGGGCTTAGCTAGGGTATGGGCTTAAGTCATGGGCCTATTGTAGTGCCCCATCCCGCTCAGTCAATCGGAGGAATCAGAATGCTAATGGCGTTCGGACTTAGCCTTGCAACGGCTGCTCGAAGACATCGCTCGATCGAGGCGACCGCTAGCTCAGGTGGGATAGTTTCGGTGAACTTGTCTCATCTTAGCCTTCACATAATAATTCGCATGTTTTCAACTTGCACAAGTAGGCTTGATAATAAAATAGACGGATCCACATAGCTAAGGGAATAATCCCGACGTGTCGAATTGAGTTAGAATATGGAAAGGTCTAATGGTCGGCTTAGAGTTGGAGCATGGCGTGCTTTGAAAATGATACTCGAGCCTTCGTCCCGTGGCTTGGGAGAAGAGAAGTTGGTTTAGTAGGCGAAGTTACGAACGTGGCCTAAGTTATAGGCGTCGCCCGCATGAATGCTTCATAAAGCGTGCACGGTCCCATCGTCCAAAGCTTGGCATGGCCTTGGTTTGCCCATGAGTTAAGTTGCGTTGAACGGATTGTGACATAAGTCTAGGCACCCAAATGACTTCGTCGTTCGAAGTCGAATGCGTGCACAGCACATTCCCACAACGTAAGGCTTGACGCAGTCTTTGCTCGTCAAGTTGTTGCAAAGTTAAGTAAGGCAAGGACTATCAAATAGGCATTCATGAGTTGAATAGTCCCACAATCCCAAGGCCCTTCGTATAAAGTATGATTCGGGCGGTAGTGTTGCGTAGAACACGATTGGCTTAAGGCATGATGCACGGACTTAGCATTTTAAGGCAGGACTACGATTGATTCATTGAGTTTGGAAAAAGGGCAAGAAAGAAGTATGCTCGCGGTTATAGGTCGTCGAGGCGGTCTCAAAAGAAAGAAGTATTGAACTTGGCCCGGAAAGAAATAGTGACACTAGAGGTAGCATGACTGTGTGAGACGTCAGTTTGAGCCGAGTCTTGCATGGTCATGGACGACTTGTCGACAAGGTGGGTCGTTTCCCTGTACGGCAACCCGGCGGCCACGGGACCGTTGCGGCCGCGATTGGAAATGAGTAATTAGTTATGCTGGGCACGAGTTAGGCAGGGACTTGTAGTGGGGCTAGCTACTCACGCTGAAATGGCACCCGTCTAACAAAAGCTAGAGGAGTCCACGATGGCTCTGGGAGTCAGTAACCAATTCATATAGATGAGTCGGCACGGACAGTAATCCGCGTGTGTGCCTTTGGATTGAGTTGAGTTGTTGAATATGTGTACAGTTAGAACACAAATGTTTGGGCCTAAGAATGGCTACAACATAGGCGACGTGCTTTGGCACGAGATGTGGCGTCGAGTCTCAAGCGTTGATATGTGAGTTATATAAGTTGGGTTTGAGTTGTTCGAGTTTAAGTCAGGAATTGCCGCAAGGCAAGTCGGTCGAGTGATACTTAGTCCAGAAGTCTTGATTAGGTCAGTTGGTGATCAAAGTAGCATGGGCCGAGAGGCGGCGATGTGGTTTAGTCTTACTGAAATACGAGGCACGACCTCAACATGGGTTTTGTAGCACGGTCACATGGAAAAGGAGTATATCGTATAGTTGTGTCTCTGATTTTGGGCCGTAAGGCAAACACGACTTGGTCGGTTAATGTTGATGTTGCAATCATGGGATGGTCTAGAGACACAAAATAGGCCAAGACGTCTGTCCTAAAAACTGATCCTAAGGCAAGAGTAGGAAGACAATCATAAAAGGGACTATGTTGTACAAAGTAAATCAAACGTATTAGTTTTGTATGGGTGGGCGAGGAGCTCATTCCACCAGTACAGTTGAGTACTGACACCCACATAGTTTTCATGTGCAGGCACAGGTAGAAGCTCATGGAACGGAGCTCGCTTGGATGCGTCGAGGCACGGAATTCCTTGGCGATTCGAAGCGTACAGCCGCATGGAGTTAAGACTTATACAGGATATAATATATGGACGTCGCATTCCAAGGCATTCGCTGGCTCAAGACATGTATTGAGAGATGAGAGAGAGCTGGGTGACTTGTAATGTGAGATGAGTGAGCTTGAGTGAGCTTGATGATGGAACTGGAGATTCCCAGGACCCTTCCTTTGGTGTGCGTATTGATCGATAGAAAGTTAAACAGATCTAATACTTGTTCTAACCCTTCATAGGCGAAAACTAGGGTTCACGAATTATACCTGCGGTGGAAAGGAGACAAGTAATTCCTGACAATCTCGAGCGGACGACCCCAAGATCTTCTACACGTGTTCCTTCCTCGAGTTGGACGTCGTGTGGGCGACGATCTCCCAACCTTTTCTTTTCCTTGGCAGCACTCTCTTTCTCTCCTTACGTAAATCACGAATTTAGAGAAAATTTTAGTTTTTTGATCAGTAATCTGGCGGCCAGAGAATAGAGGATATATATAGGCTACGGCAGGGACCATAAGAAGAAATTAGGGTTAGGCCTCCTAACGGCTCTGGATATCCCGTGTTCAGCCCGAACACACAATCCAGGCCCATTAACAATAGCTCGGTCCACTAATGAGCTATTGTTGCACTACCTCCCTAATCCCAAATTATGTTTGTGGGCTCCTTTTATTATATGCTCGTTTGGCTCCCCATGTTAAGATATCGTATATCCGTCGATCAAATTAAGTTACTGACAACTATATTGATTCGACATCTTTTATCCTTAAGTTGTACCGCTCAACTTTATTTATCATGTCGGATATAATCCACCTGCATGGTTTACATGACAATCCTTATGAGCTCCTAAAGAGGACATCATCAACCCGATATATCGGAACATGGATTCCATTTATAATCAACAGCCCATCATACATACAATATTATTACCCAATTCATAGAGGTTGTTGATCCATAATGAATCTCACTCTTTTATGAGTCAAAGTAATGCACACTGTATATACATGTCCATTATTATATCCGGATTAAGAGTACAAGCATCCATAATAACAGAGGTGTTTATTCTCTTATGTAGTCAGTACAAAGAGAACAACCTCAAGTGGTCCTATTCAATACACACAAAGTGTACTAGTGTAAACCTATAGTCAAGATAGACTAATACCAGATTATACTACAACATTTCCAATAGATTGTCCAAGTCCATCTAGGTTGTGAACTATTTATATACTCTATAGAAAACTGATAATATGATCTTCTGTGTGACACCACACACCATATTATCTATAATATAGAATATCAGACATTTGCATTAACACTTGCAACAAATACAATATGCAAACATTTGCCCATATGATTCTCATTCAAAATTTAAGGAAATATGGTTACTACAAAAGTGATGCTTTTAGTATATAACCCCAACACTTGAGAGACTTGTAATCTTGGCCTTGCGCCCCATTGTTATCTTTGTTTCAATATCAAAAAAAGAGTGTGTTGCAATGACTTGTGTTTTGCTTCAAATTCTGCTGTTATTATTCAATGTCTCTGCTTGGGACTTCTGTGCGACGACCCCGTCGCAGCCGCTGAAATCGGCCGTTATGGAACCCGCCTTGCACGAGCGTAATCTAGGCTCGTGCGGCATCTCGCCTTAGCGAAGACGATCGCTCCTACGGGAGCGGGGCGTGACATAATGGTATCAGAGCACAGCTTTACGTCCTTGGATTATCGATTGAATTCTTTAACTCCGTTGTTTCCGCAAACTCTGAAATGTTACTTCCGCAAGTTGATGTCGTTGGTGCGCTCCCTCTCAAATGTCCCGTGGATGTCTATACAATAAGTCTAATTATTTTGCAAAACATAGGAGAACAGTTTTTGACAAAATAAAAAGATGGTTCGCGTAAGCACGGTTGGCTAAGTCGGGCTGGGCATATACACCAAGGTTGCGTCGACCTTAGAAAAGTCGAGTGCGAGAATTAAATAGTATCGAACAAGAACGAGTTGAACTCGATTGAGTAAATGAGATGACTATCGATAGGGGTGCTATCGAGCGACGATAACGTCGGTACGATATAGATGAGCGTGCTTGAAATTAGGGGAATGGTTCGAACGAGATTCGAAGAAGTCAATTTTGATTCGAATGATAGTTTTGAGGATTTGTTGAAAGACTTCATTCCTGAGTGGTGTATATGATAGCCTCAGGAATGTCGATCGATCGATTGAGGATTCGGGGTTTCGGTGAGTCTATTAACAAGCATTGCGTTATACAAAGCCTTAGATTGAGTGTCGTTGAACAAGATGTAGTGTTGAAAATTTGGATGAGTTGATTTAAACAACTTAGAAATTGACGCGCACAGAATGTGCACGAGATCTAGGATTGTGCGAGTATGAAATACGAAGGTGATTGAGTAGGTAAATTAAATCGAGGAAAAGTTAAGGTGTAGCGAACGGATGACTTGATAAAAGGAATCGATAGGTGAAATCGTATAAAAAAAGTTAGCACGATGGGAAGATAGCGTGTATGAAAAAGTTGAATTTTGAAGTTACACAATGACTCTGAGGATTGGAATGGATGTCGTTCGATGATTGAGTTAGCAAGAATGATGCTAATTGAGGAAATACATTGGTCCATGACTTAAGATAAAAGGATAATGATCGAACTTGAATTGAATGTCGAGGAGACTATCCAGTCGAACGATGGCATCATTCGCCCAACTCGAAATTGGTTGCAAAGGAAGATCGTCAGGTTACGCATATCGTCGATGGTATTGAGGCCTATCAAAGATCGATATGCGATAACTCGGGGGTACTCTGACTCGGCGAATGACGATCGTGCAAGTGTTATTGTTCAGTTGGATGCCATACTTAGGATTTTGATTGAGATGAATGTTGGATGAAAATGATTGTGTCTTGAGGGTCACGCGAATAACCACAGCATCGATATTCTTGTCTTGTGCGAGCGCAACTCCAGCCTCGCACTTGCGTTGCGTCGGATTTGGGACGATTGTTCCGCGTGAGCGCTGACATGGTGATTCATGTCGCAGGAATGATCGAACTCGAAAAATCAGGATGCGACAACTTTGATTGTCTCGACTTGTCGGTTTGATGCGAAGGAAAATTCGAGGATGTTTGGACTTACGATTGATGAGTGAAACTTGAGGATGGAGTAGGTCTAATCCACGCATCGAGAATGAACTAGTCTAGACATGAAACAAGAGTTACGTCCCGATGAGGATGATTATTCTGCGAGAGCGTGCATGGTGATTCATGTCCACTGTGGATAATCTGAATCGCGTGAGATCGGGGCACAACATATTGTTAAGCTAGACGACCTCATGAACGAATACACGAATTGGGATAAATGACTTAGGTAGTATGAAATGTGAATTATGGTTTAGCGATGAATTGTGTCATAGCGTGTTTGAATTGAGAAGGATTGATAGGCGAATTACGTCGCACGTGTTCGAAGAGATAAACTATGCAAAATGGCTTGATGAATGAACGATATTGATATGACGTAGAATTGGTTGAAACATGAGTTATCATAGGATGGCTTTGCGAGATGACTCAGACCCCGTGCGACGAACGTTGGGATGTGTGTAGAAAATCTATGTTCGATGTTTAGAAATCGGAGTGATGCGAGCTTGGGTTGAAAACCCCGTACTATCAACTTGGTTTGACCTTAGGATGGGGTCAGTGTTGATATTGTTGTTTGGGAACTATGATTCCAATACTGACGAATGACTTTAGCCAAAAGACATAGCCTAGCGATTAGGCAGACGTCCCGGTACAAAGAGATAGGAATTGTGGAGACACCGCTCACGAGCCTCGGTTGACATGCATGTATATCAAGGACGCTTGAATATTTGCATGATCCGACTCGAGTGGTGATGGCGGAATTCGCTATCATGAGGCTTGGCTGAAATGCATGTATTTTGGGGACGCCTGAAATATGTGCACGATCCAACCAAGTGATGCGTTGAATTCAAAAAAGATTTGAGAAATAGAAAAGTGTCGAGGATTTTGAGATTGTAAGTTTTGAAGAAAGGATTGTGGGTAGCACGAGCATGGCTCGGATTTGGAAAACACATAGGCGTAGCATGTGCGAGAGTTCTTGAATGTTGAGTAAAATGATAAGTCAATAAGTAAGTACTCAGTTAGTTTTGAGGATGAAACTTTTTCTGAGTGGTGTATGATGTAATGCCCCGTCCCGCTCAGTCAATCGGAGGAATCAGAACGCTAACGGCGTTCGGACTTAGCCTTGCAACGGTTGCTCGAAGACATCGCTCGGTCGAGGCGACCGCTCGCTCAGGTGGGGTAGTTTCGGTGAACTTGGCTCATCTTAGCCTTCACATAATAATTTGCATGTTTTCAACTTACACAAGTAGGCTTGATAATAAAATAGACGAATCCACATAGCTAAGGGAATAATCCCGACGGGTCGAATTGAGTTAGAATATGAAAAGGTCCAATGGTCGGCTTAGAGTTGGAGCACGGCGTGCTTTGAAAATGACACTCGATCCTTCATCCATTGGCTTTGGAGAAGGGAAGTTGGTTGAGTAGGCGAAGTTATGAACGTAGCCTAAGTCATAGGCATCGCCCACATAAATGC
Organism: Iris pallida; assembly: GCA_029216955.1. NCBI lineage: Eukaryota > Viridiplantae > Streptophyta > Magnoliopsida > Asparagales > Iridaceae > Iris > Iris pallida. The sequence goes on from JANAVB010030219.1 coordinate 10,287,473, forward strand.
TTCATAAAGCATGCACGGTCCCATTGTCCAAGGCTTGGCATAGCCTTGGTTTGCCCATGAGTTAAGTTGCGTTGAACAGATTGTGACATAAGTCTAGGCACCCAAATGACTTGGTCATTCAAAGTTGAATGCGTGCACGGCACGTTCCCATGACGCAAGGCTTGACGCAGTCTTTGCTCGTCAAGTTGTTGCAAAGTTAAGTAAGGCAAGGACTATCAAATAGGCGTTCATGAGTTAAATAGTCCCACAATCCCAAGGCCTATCGTATAAAGTATGATTCAGGCGGTAGTGTTGCGTAGAACACGATTGGCTTAAGGCACGATGCACGGACTTAGCATTTTAAGGCACGGCTACGGTTGATTCATTGAGTTTGGAAAAAGGGCAAGAAAGAAGTATGCTTGCGGCTATAGGTCGTCGAGGCGGTCTCAGAAGAAAGAAGTATTGAACTTGGTCCTGAAAGAAATGGTGACACTAGAGATAGCATGACTGTATGAGACGTCAGTTTGAGTCGAGTCTTGCATGGTCATGGACAACTTGTCGACAAGGTGGGTTGTTTCGCTGTACGGCAACCCGGCGGCCACGGGACCGTTACGGCCGTGATTGGAAACGAGTAATTAGATGTGCTGGGCACGGGTTAGGCGGGGACTTGCAGCGGGGATAGCTACTCGCGCTGAAAGGGCACCGTCTAACAAAATCTAGAGAAGTCTACGATGGCTCTGGGAGTCAGTGACCAATTCATATAGATGAGTCGGCACGGGCGACAATCCGCGTGTGTGCCTTTGGATTGAGTTGAGTTGTTGAATGTGTGTACAGTTAGAACACAAATATTTAGGCCTAAGAATGGCTACAACATAGGCGACGTGCTTTGGCACGAGATGTGGCGTCGAGTCTCGAGTGTTGATATGTGAGTTGTATAAGTTGGGTTTGAGTTGTTCGAGTTTAAGTCAGGAATCGTCGCAAGAAAAGTCGGTCGAGTGACACTTAGCCCATAAGTCTTGATTGGGTCAGTTGGTGATCAAAGTAGCATGGGCCGCGAGGCGGCGATGTGGTTTAGTCTTACTGAAATGCGAGGCACGGCCTTAATATGGGTTTTGTAGCACGGTCACATGGAAAAGGAGTCTATCGTATAGTTGTGTCTCTAATTTTGGGCCGTAAGGCAAACACGAATTGATAGGTTAACGTTGATGTTGCAAGCATAGGATGGTCTAGAGACACAAAATAGGCCAAGGCGTCTATCCTAAAAACTGATCCTAAGGCAAGAGTAGGAAGACAATCATAAAAGGGACTATGTTGCACAAAGTAAATCAAACGTGTTGGTTTTGTATGGGTGGGCGAGGAGCTCATTCCACCAGTACAGTTGAGTACTGACACCCACATAGTTTTCATGTGCAGGCACTGGTACAAGCTCGTGGCGCGGAGCTCGCTTGGATGCATCGAGGCACGGAGTTCCTTGGCGATTTGAAGCATGCGACCGCATGGAGTCAAGATTTATACGAGACATAATGTATGGACATCGCCTTCCAAAGCATCCGCTGGCTCAAGACATGTATTGAGAGATCAGAGAGAGAGCTGAGTGACTTGTAATATGAGTTGAGTGAGCTTGAGTGAGCTTGAGAGACTTGTAATGTTGGCCTTGCGTCCCATTGTAACCTTTGTTTCAATATCAATAAAAGAGTGTGTTGTAATGACTTGTGTTTTGCTTCAAATTCTGCGACTATTATTCAATGTCTCTGCTTAGAACTTCTGTGCGACGACTCCGTCGCAGCCGCTGAAATCGGCCGTTATGGAACCCGCCTTGCACGAGCGCAATCTAGGCTCATACGGCATCACACCTTAGCGAGGACGATCGCTCCTACGGGAGCGAGGCGTGACACCTATGGCTTAATTACATAAGTCATGAAATTAATTCTAAGTCATAAGTCATGCACCAAATCACTAGTCCATCTATTCAAACCTTGATTTCTAAATGACTAACCTAGATTGACTTAAGTTAGACTAGGGTCTCACCATGCTAACCTAGTCACCATAGTTAGGGTCAATACCTAGGTTAGTCTACAAAGTCTCAACTAGTCGAAGTCAAAATCACAATCACAAATTAAATAAATTTCAAAAATTCACAAATGACCAAAATACCCTCAATCTAAAATGTTGTAGTGACACAGACAACCCAAATGATCCAAGCCAAAAGAAAAACAAGTATAGTAGACACACCACAGTAAGATACGCGTGTCCTAAGGAAGTGTCCCACTCGACGGTGTGCTAGAAGGGTGCTCATCATGACAGATAGCTCCAAATTCCTAGTATGTATATATATATATATATATATATATATATATATATATATATATATATATATATATATATATATATATATATATATGTGTGTGTGTGTGTGTATGTGTGTGTGTGTGTGTGTGTGTGTGTGTGTGTAAGATCGGAAAACAAGGGGTACAGGTAACCGGAAAAGTCTCACCTCCCAATGATCTAGATAATCAAGCTAGTTATATAGTTCATAACATTTTCATTTAGGACACTGGATGTGGAATTCCGCAAAATCCATCCTATACATGAAACATGCGAGACTGGACAAGACAAGCAAGATTGTGCACTACAACAAGCCACAACAAGACATGACAATATCAAGACAAGAGTGCGCTACGACGAGCCACTATCAAGGAGCTAGACATATACTAAAATCAAGAGTGCACCATGACAGGCCACTATCAAGCAAGCTATGAAGAGACATGTACGAAAGTGCACCACGATGGGTCACTATCTAGTAAATATTGGAAATGGCATAGACTGTAAAGTACAATAAATCTGGAAGGGCATAACAATACATAATGAGTATAGAAGAACATAAGTTAGTTTCAAGTGTATATAGGGTGTACAATCATTCTCTAACTATACAAGATCATCTAATCATGTTAAGAAATCATTACAGTAGACGAAAATCTCAAAAACGGAAAAAGGGGCAAAAATAGCCCAAAACAGCCAAAATCGGTATACCGACGGTATTCCGGCCAAAGACAAAAAGTTTTTGGGTAGAAAATCGGTATACCGTCGATATACATCGGTATTCCGTTGGAATTTCGATTTTTTTGGACATCAACGAAATAACATAATTTGTCAAATTTTGATTCGACCATAAAATTTTTATTTTAAATCGAAATTTGGATTTTTAAAAGTCAAAATCGCATAGAATTAAATTCTCTACAAAATAGAAGTATTAGTTTTCACAAATTAAAACATTTGATATTTCAATACCTCAAAATACTCCAAAAAAGGTTCTCGGGATACCGAAACGAATTTCGATTTCCACCAAACTCAAAATCTATGGTATACAAACTAGGTGAGGGCCTCATATATTCATATGTGACCAAGATCCATGATGGTAACACCATTATCACTCTGATACCAAGTTTTCTACTAAGTCATTATTGGATTTTAACAGAAAATTAAAATCTAGTTCTAACCAAATTTAGAAACACGCATATAAACGAGAATCACAAGGAAAACATTTTTAGCAAAATGACTTTAGGACAATTCTAAGAATTTAATACCAAGAAAAACAAAAATGACAACAAAACAATATTTTTCAAGAATTTGGCAAGATGTACTTGCCTAGGTTCTCTAGCAACCACGCCTAATCTTCTACTCCTCCTAGGGGGTTAGACACCACACCTAAGGCCTCAATGCCAAGCTCTTGGCAAGCTCCAAAAAGGAGAGGAGAGAAGAAGAAATGACGAGGGAGTGAAAAGAATGAAAAGAGAGAGGAGAGAGAAAGTGAAAGGGTATATATAGAAGGGGGAATTAATCGTGACCGTTGGATCATGATCCGCGTCACGATCTAAATCGATCATAACCATTCAAAAGAAAATCAAGTATCCATTGGATAATAGGATGTATCTACACTATTCACGAAAATATCTTAATACTATTCTTCAAAATATCTAAAACATTATTCACGAAAGTATCAGAAATACTATTCATGAAAATATCTGAAATCAAAAATATCTAAAATGTGGAAAATATGTCCAGACGGTATGCCGTCGGTATACACAGGGATACTGGCGGTATGCCAGTCAAGGAGAAAATCTACAATTTGGAAAAAATTTAAAGCATTCCGAAAACCAAAAAAATACGAAATACGCTACAAAATACATATCCGTATATAAATATTAATACTGTGAGACGAGTCTCACAACAATTCTTTTAGAAATTTCTCTACCGTCCTTGAACTTCGTATTTGCTCTCGATTATTCTTTGCTTTCTCATGCCATTGCTTCTCGTCTCTTCCTATTCCGGAGCGACGAATGATCATGCATTATGGGAATCATAAGAAATTCTTAAGTTATAATGTAAGTTAGTTTGCTTTTTGAATTTCGGTTGTTTAATAGATCAGAGGGGGTTAGAGATGCCATATGTCATAGATATTTAGTGGTATGGATTTTTGCAACTAAGTTGCAAGGGTTATAAAATATTAGGGCATTATGTGTTTGATGTGATAGTGTGACTAAAGGTGGGTAGACGTTCTCAGTATAGAAATAAATATATGATCATACTGGGTTACACTCTTATGGTAGTCACTTGATCAAGAATAGAGGGGTAGTTTTAGTGTAAAGATTGACCCTCTACAAGAAGAACCTAAATATAGCCTAACCCTACCCATTTACTTTTATGCCATATCAGTTGTATAGTTAGGATTTGACAGAAAGGTAGGTATCACTTAGCTTAGTCATGTAAAAGGAGACTTATATAATTATGAAAATAATATGGTTAGGAGGATATAGTTAGACGTTTAGATTAGGTACACAATTTAGAAGTTTCATAAGATTTAACTAGATAATCACAATAACCTACGAGGATCCCTAGAAGGTAAATAAGTTGGCAATAGAAAGGAGTTAGTGGCCATGGATGGTAGGAAAACCATCATAGATAGTTGAATTAGTATTAGCTTGCCAGTTGTTTCTTTAGAGTACGTCCCTTAAATATTTGAATACAAGACTGATCCTCTGTTCGATGGTTGAAAAGTGCCTTCTCCCTTATCATTATTGAGTTGTTTGAATTTCAAGGACGAAATCTTTTAAGGTGGGTAGATTGTAAGGACCCTAATTTTTGGAAATTTTTATTTATTTATTTAGATGATTTGTTTATTAAAATAGATATTTAATCATAGCCATAGATGTACTTTTCCATAGCTTTGATTTTTGGAGCACAAGAAGCGACAATCTTTCGAAACATCCTTCATAAGTTTTGAAGTAGACAAGCCCACCTTCAATCTGTTATACATGTACCATCCAATCTTGTCCCTTAACATTCTTTTGACTTCGCACAACTTCGGGTCAAATTTAGGACATTTGATTATGTACTATAATTCTAGACCTTGTTGGCACATACAGCCATGGTCGGTGTCACGACCCGCACCCTAGAATAAGGGCACGAGACGTGGGTACGTCCAGCCTACGCCGCAGTATCGGCGATAGAACGCTGTCCTAGGTCAAACATCTAACAATATAAAGGTACCTGTACAGTATATACTCTCCGAATGGAGGTGACATAACAAATACAGTCTCAATCACAACTAAGGTAGAACAGGATAAGATAGATAGATAAATATCCAGGAAAGAAAACACAGAAATACAATCCAGAATTCTAAGTGTCTAAATAAATACATATCCCAAAATACATCAAAATCTATATACAGTGATCCAGAAAAGTAAAGACATCCTAATCTAAAGGAGTGTCATCCACTGCTAGTGGATCCTACTGCTGGTCCAAGTCCAAGCACTCATCTAGGGTCGCACCGTAATATGTAGGGCAGAACGCCTCAGCCTCGTCCTCTGTAATATTTCAACAGGTCCAGTCAGGACAGGAGTGAGCACAGTACATCTCAATAAATCATAGCAGGTCAGGATATATAATCATGCTAGAGAGTAAGATATAAGAAACTGAAGTAAATAACATGATAAAAAGGAAGACTGCAAATAAATAGCTACAGTATATAGAGAACTAACAGTGTCTAGTGATTCAGAGCACAAGATAGTTATGTAAACGGTACAATATTGTACACGAGTAATCTACAGAGGTTGTACACGAGTAATCTACTAGATTGACTACATAACCACTTCTACTCCCCCGTCCCAATCAATACACAAAGATCTAGCTAAGTTATGTTATTGTACTCGAAGTATAGTCGTACACGAAGATCATGTGAACACATGAATATACACGATTTCACACAATTTGTACACGAATGTCACGAATACAAGGAGTACACGATGCTCACGATAAAGTACACGAACACGAATACCCGATGTATCCGCTAAGGGGATAACATCGCACAACAAGATCCATATAGTACTAATCCGTGTTTCCAACGTGTCAGCATCATGTAAAGTAATCTAAAGCAGGAAATATACTCCTAATGCAGGATATGAAATGATCAGAGAATGTACTCGTCTGTATCCTGAGAATCTGGAGGATATATACTGTCCGAGGAGTGGTGTATGTCTCCTATAGTACAGTACAAGTCACTATGAGTCTAAAATGATAATAAGATGCAAGTTAATGCATTCTACATGAATCTAGGTCAATCTAGGCCAAAGTCAACTCTTGGTCAACTCTGGTCAACCCTAAAAGTCAAACTAGGTCAACTAGGTCAAACCTAAGTCAAACATGTCTATACTAGTCTAACTAGTCTATTCTAGGTCTAACAAGGCTACACAAGTCTAATCTAGACTCCAACTAGGCATTCAAGCCACCCATAGGACATAGGCTATACCATGCCTATGAACCAAACCATAAATCTCATACACAAGTCAAAATACATCTAATATATAATACATTCTAATATAGAGATACACATATTGATCTATTTATATAAGCTAATATAGAAATACACATGGGCATATAGACTACTTTATACATATCACACATTACATCATTTATACCCAAATTAATATGATATGGTAACACACATTATATAATACATCTCAAATATATATACATACATAGAGAAATAGGAAGGGAATGTGGTGGTGACATGTGTGTGTGTGTGAGAGACAAGAGTGTGTGAATGGAAGAGAGTGTGTGCGAGGCATGTGTATGTGTGTGATGTGGTATGTGGGTGTGAGGGCTAAACCTAGAACAGTGAGTATATTATAGTGAAAACTGGAAAAATGTAAACAGTTTACATATATGTGTGTGAAACAAATCCTGAAATCAGTGAATACCAAACTGGAAATCAGTAGCAATGAAACAGTGAAGAAAAAATGTGTGTGTAGAAATCTGGAAAACCTATTACAAAACAGTGTACTTGTGTTAAGGAAAACAGGGAATGTGTTTACTGTGTGTGTGTTTGTAGGAAACAGTGAGGGTATATATTATCCTGAATCCAGTGAGCTAACAGTGTATGTAAACAGTGGCAATAGGAAGAACAGGGAAGGAAATCATTAAAATGTTAAAAGGAAAGAACATGGCAGCTAACAATGTGAAAACTGGAATTATAGACAGTTGAAGTTCATAAAAAAATAATCAGTGGCTGTAGAAATCAACTCAGGAAATAGGAATTCATGGAAAACAGGAATTCAGTGTGCATCACACTGGAAAATATTACAGTTGAAGGAAACTAAATCTCAGTTATTTAAGGAAATCAGGAAATTAGTTCAATGAATAAATCATTCATTCAAATCTCATTCACATACCATAAAACCAATTTCGAATGTAAATTGAACCAATTAGCAAACAATTAAATCCCAGCATAACTTGATTCAAACCTTCATTCAATCAGTTAAGAATGAACTATTCTCAGTTTAGCAAAATGAATCAATGCATTCATCAATCTCAGTTTAAAAATAAGAAGGAAACCAATCTCGGTCCTATAGTTACAGGGAACAATCAGTCAACCCTATTCGAAAACTACACAAAGTTCAAATTCGAATGAATCATGGATCAACATGAGCTACAACTGTGGGAACACTGACAGTTAATACACAAGATTAAAATGGGATGACAGTTAGGAGAATTTGGAATAGAAATTCAGGATTAACAGTGGCTAAGTATCAGCCAACACCTAAAACAGTCCAGTTCATAGGTCCAAATTCCATTCATAAATCCAAAAGCCCATTTGAATCGAAATACATAGCCAACATGAACTACCAAACATGTGGAGACATTTAACAGTGGACAAAAACATCAAATGACAGGAATTTAAATGCTCAGAATTTAGAAAAAAATAATGTATCAAACATGTATCAGTCGAATCCTGAAATTATCCCAAATCGAAACCAAATCCCACATCAAAACTAAACTAACATGTAATTTAATTCTAACATATGTCATATATTATATTTAGGACCTAATTAACAATATAAATTACTATTAAAATTATTTAAAACCGAATTCAAAACAGAGAACCAAAATACACTAATACACGCACAGCGCACTTCCCATGCATGCGCGACACCGTGTCCGATACGACACGAGGGGTCGTGAAACTTGACACACGTGGTGTCAGTGGTCGCCCAAAGTGTGTGTCAAATATTTCATGTCCCCGTGTCGTGTGCACTGTGCAATCAGCCCCGAGCAGCAGGGCAGCTGCAGTGCCCGCGTGCGTGTATGCACCCGCGTGTACATGTGTTCGTGGCGACTCGACACGACACCAATACATGCTCAGAGCAATGGAAAACCATCAGCGAGGTTAAAATATAATTTCTTATTCAATTATATTCCTAAAAACAAATCGAAATGCCCTTTGGGGCATTTCATCAAACACAAGTATACATGGACTGATATGTGTCCGATACGGACACGTATAGGACTCGAAACCTAGGGTTAGCTAGTCCTACAGTTAGGTTTGGCCTAGGGCTTCCTAGATATGCAATAAAATCAACATTTTATGGTGTAGAATCGAATTTACCTATGGGTGTGCAAAAGCTCAAAAAGCCCCAAATGAAAGTGGTTTCTCAAGCCACCAAACTCCTTCAAATTGTTTCTCTCCTAAAATTTCTCAATACCAACAGCAAGTAAACTAAATTTAGAGCCTATTGCAATTGGTTTGGGTGGAAAAGGAATTGAAATGAAATTTCTAGGAAATAATGAAGATGGAGACTCACCTCTTTCTCAAACTTGTAAATATTCCTAATGGGGGCTAGCCCTAAATTCTAGGAGGGATTAAATAGAGGGGGGGATAGGCTTGGCCGGCCATGGGCTGGGCTAGGGCTAGGGCTAGGTTCACTTGGTGTTGGGCTTTGGGCCTCTAAGGCTTTAAGTCATAAGTCATGACTTGTGAAATCACAAGCCATTCTCTATTCGATTTAATTCCTAATTTCTCCAAAATAAGTCTAATGAGTTAAAAGTCACTAAATTAGGTCAAGCTAGGGTTCCATAACCTAACCAAATAGTCATGACCTAGGTTAGCCTCTAGGACCAAATCAAGCTAGGGTTCCAGCACTAGTCAAAGTCAAATATAGCACCAAATCAAATACACTAAAAATCACTTAAAAATTCTAATAATTATAATTAATACTAAATAATTCCAAATAATTCCAAAATTTAAAAAATGACCAAAATACCCTCAAGCTAGAAAAGTGGTAGTGACAATCGAACCGATTTTGATAATTAACTTAAAACTTCGAACTCGATATGAAAAGAAATAGAAGATCACAGATTTTGTCTCAACTAATGTTTTATACCTTATTTTCTTTTTATTTGAGTCTAGAAAATTGTGTGTCGGGATCACTGGCAAATTTAGAAGACCCTACTCACAAAATTCGTATTCATGACCCAAAACAAATACCTAAACATGTATTTATCCAAACACTCCACAAACCAAAAATGACCTAGATTTGACCTAATCGAACTCGGCCAGAGTTCTGCCCGAACTCGGACCAAACTCGGTCAAGTCAAATCACTCCTGGTCAGCTGCATATTCCTACTCTTTTAGATCTGCAATGTTGAAAATTATGAACGTTAGCCCTACCGAGTTCTGCCCGAACTCTGTCCTATAAAATCCTATAAAAAGAGAAGAATTTGTCATTTCTATTCAATCATTCATTCTTCATCTTCTCTATCTATTCCAAAGCTTCCTATCTACTTAAAAGAGCTTTAATCTTCAAATTTCCAAGATAACTCCCATTCTTTTAAGTGTCGGTGGTTTCCGATTAGGAGTATTCAAGTTGTACAAGCTTGGAGCATAAAAGATTTCTTCAGAAAGGTGTTTGAAGTTTGATCGTGTAAAACACGACGGTGTTGAAGTTGGCGTGTTCTTCGGAGTAAAGCACGCGATGTAATCTCTATTCAAAATAGTGGATTATAGCGAGCAAGAGTTCTCGCGAACTGGACTAGTTCTTTTAGAGGTAAACCAGTATAAACCTCGGTGTTTGTGTATTGCTTTCTTGCCTCTACTTACTTGTAGCTTTACTTCAGTGCATTAAAGTTTTATTTATATATTTGTTTTACCTGCTTAGTTTTTTAATTTGGGAATATTTTTTGCTGCACTCTATTCACCCCCTTCTAGAGGTGCCATCGATCTTGTAATTGGTATGAGAGCAAGGTTTCTCTCTAGTTGGATTTAATCTCCTTTGAGATATGGCATCATTATACCCGAGCAATGGTGAAGGCCAATCAACAAATAGGCCACCCCTATTTGATGGTACAAACTACACGTATTGAAAGACACGTATGAGTTTTTACCTTAAGTCTCTTGATTTCGATTTATGGTCGATTGTCATGAATGGTTATAAGAAACTACTAGCTATTGTGGTAGAGGTAATCTAGTTGAAAAACCATTTGACAGATATACCGACAATAAAAAGAAACAAGCAAGTCTTGATGCAAAAGCTATTAATACTTTATTTTGTGTTATAGATAGAACTGAGTTTAACAGAGTATCAACATGTGTCACATCTCACAAGGTTTGGAAACTTCTTAAGGTTACTCATGAAGGCACTTCACAAGTGAAGTTGTCCAAAATCTTACGACTAACACAAATGTATGAGCCATTCAAAATGAAGCCTAATGTGACTATTACAAATATGTTTACTCGGTTTTTAGATATTGTTAATCCTCTATCTTCCCTTAAAATGAATACAACAACCATGAGAAGATTCGGAAGGTACTTCGCGGGCTAACTAAGAACTAGAATTCTAAAGCGACGACCATCATTGAAGGGAATGATCTCACAACGATGACCCTTGAAACCCTTATAAGAAAGCTTATGACGCATGAGCTAGACTTTAAAGGTTTTGAAGAGTCAGCACCAAAAGAGAAGGCGATAGCATTCAAAGCTAACCAAAAGACAGCTTCCGATGACAAAAATGCGACAGATACCTCAGACAACGAGAAGATGGCACTCATGACAAGGAACTTCAGAAGATTCCTCAAGTATGAGAAGTCAAACAAGAAGAAGAAAGATTCCAGAGACGACGAAGAACAAATCTTCTTCAGCTGTAAGAGAACAAGTCATATCAAAAAAGATTGTAATATTGTAAAAAAGGAAAGCAAGCATGATCAGTCAGGCAGGAGAAGGACTTCGACTAAAACTATGCTAATACTAGCATCTGGTGTGAAAGCGAAGCTAGTGATTCTGAAGAATAAGAGAAGCCTTGTAACACTGCAATTCTTTGCTTTATGGCCACAGATGCTAAGGTAATATCGAACGCTCTTTATGAAGAATTTACATTTGATGAATTGTTTGATGCCTTTACTGATCTGTTAGTAGATTAGAAGAAAATAAAGGATTTGTACAAAAGTGCCAAGAAAGAGCTAAAATTTGTACAATCTGAGTTTTCTAAACAATCTCATATGCTATAAGACATTAAAAATTCTTCTAGTCACATAGATGAGGCTACTTCTTTAAAACTGAGTTTATATGATGCTCTTGAAAAGCTTAAGAAAGCCAATCAAGAAAATATAAAACTTAGCAATCTCTATGAACTAGAGAAAATGAAGTACAACATTGCTGCTCAGAGAATAGATGTACTCACGGCTAAGTATAATGAAGCCTGTGATATCTCTAAAAAGTTAGATATTAAACTGGGCAAACAAGTTGTCAAACCTATAGCTCAAGTGAACACAAGTCACAAGGATGAGCACAAACACGACACGACCAACACTGCTAAAACTGACAGAAGCCATGCTTATATGTATACCTTTTCACACAACAAGAAAGCACCCACTTCTTTAAAAATACAAATACATGATCTTCGAACTACACCTAGTACTAACACTTTTGCTACATGTCATTATTATGGTATAAAAGAACATGTATCACACCAGTGTAAGATTAGAAAGCTAGTAGATATGAATGTTTATACATGGGTTCCAAAAGCTAACAAATCAGGACCCTCAAGAAAGTGGGTACCAAAGGTTACATCTTCAACTTGTGTTGTAGGTGGACCTTCCTCCTCCCACTAGAAGTAAGTGGATCCTCGATAGTGGTTGTTCCAGGCATATGACAGGTGATAACACATTGTTTATAACTCTATTGATGAAGAAAGAAGGCTATGTCTTCTTTGGGAATAACCTAAAAGGACATATAATTGGAATTGGCGACATAGGTACATCTCTCTCACCCATTATTAAAGATGTATGCTTAGTAATAGAATTAAAACATAACCTGCTAAGTATTAGTCAACTGACTGATCATGGTTATGGAATTAATTTTGTTAAGAATAAATGTTTTATCTATGATAAAACTTCTGGAATAATTTTCTTTTAGGAAATAAGAGAGGACAATATAGATGTATTATATCTGTCAGAAAGTACAAACAATATAAAGAAGTGTCTGTTCACAACTCAAGATGAATGCTGGGTATGACATATGCGTCTTGGATATGCAAACATGGACACTATTGTAATATTGTCCACCAAGAAACTGGTAAGAGGCTTACCTGATATAATGTTCAAGAAAGATATTGTCTGCGCCGAATGTGGAAAGAACAAGGCATCTAGATCATCTTTTAAATCAATAAACACTGTAAGTACCTCTAGACCACTGTAATTATTACATATGGACTTGTTTGGACTAAATAGAGTCGCTAGTCTTGGCGGTAAGCTATATGCCTATGTGATAGTTCATGACTATTCACGGTATACTTGGGTTTATTTTCTTACAAATAAAAATGAAGCCTTTTCTGAATTTGTGTCTTTTTGTAAAAAGATACAAAATGAGAAAGGATTCATGATTACTCGCATACGGAGTGATCATGGAGGAGAATTTGATAATCATGAATTTAAATCCTTCTGTAATTCAAATGGGTTATCACATGAATTCTCTTACCCCAGAACTCCTTAACAGAATGACGTTGTGGAGAAGAAGAATAGAACTCTTGGCGATATGGCCAAAGTTATGCTAAACCAGTATAATCTTCTAAAATACTTTTGGGCTGAAGTTGTCTATACAGTATGCCATGTTTTGAACATAGTTCTTATTAGACCAATCTCTAAGAAGACTCCGTATGAATTATGGTTTAATAGAACTCCTAACATCAGCTATTTTAAGGTGTTTGATTGCAGATGTTTCATCTTGAACATAAAAGACAACTTGGGAAAATTTAATGAAAAAGCTGATGAGGGCATACTCTTGTGGTATGCTACAAAGAGCAAATGATATAGGGTATTCAACAAAAGATCACTTATTGAAGAGTCAATAAATGTTACATTCGACGAGCTAAACAATCAATGCAACGACGATAGTGACAATAAAGAAGAGAAAACTCCCTCAAACAGAACATCAGGAGATACACCATCCTTGTCCTACTTGAAGAGTCTATCGAAACGATTACGATTTACATCAGATCATCCGAAAGAACTAGTAATAGGTCATGTATCAAGAGGTGTAAGTACTCTCTCAAGCACAAGCGATTTAGTTGCTAATATTGCATTTATTTCCAAAATAGAACCTAAGAATATTTTAGAAGCTTTTAGTAAAGAATTTTGGATTTTTGCAATACAAGAGGAACTAAACCAATTTAAACGAAATTAAGTTTGGGAAATCGTTTCCAGACATATTGATCATTCGATCATTGGTACCAAATAGGTGTTCCGAAATAAGTTAGACGAGAATGGTTTAGTCACACGCAACAAAGCACGTCTAGTAGCTCAAGGCTATAATCAAGAAGAAGGCATTGACTATGATGAGATGTATGCTCCAGTTGCTAGACTAGAGTCCATTCATATGCTTTGTGCTTTTGCAAATTTTCATGGTTTTAAACTTTTTCAAATGGATGTCAAAAGTGTTTTTCTAAATGGTTTTATTAAAGAAGAAGTTTTTGTAAAATAACCTCCTGGCTTTGAAGATTTTAAAAATCATGATCACGTATTCAAGCTTCACAAAGCTCTCTATGGTCTTAAACAAGCACCTCGTGCATGGTATGAGTGCCTTAGTTCATTCTTGCTTGAACATAATTTTTCAAAATGGAAGGTTGACTCTACTCTCTTTATAAAATCTTTAGATAAAAATATTTTATTAGTACATATATACGTAGATGACATAATTTTTGGATCAACTATTGAGATGCTATGTAACGAGTTTGCTAAGTGTATGTAGAGTGAAATGAGCATAATGGGAGAACTAACTTTCTTCTTTGGGCTACAAATCAAGCAAAGTTCACAAGGGATATTCATCAATCAAGCAAAGTATATGAAAGATCTTCTAAAAATTTGACATGGATAATGTCGAACCGATCGGCACTCCTATGGCAACATCTACAAAGCTTGATACAGATGAAAGTGGTACACCAGCTGAAGTGCATAAGTACAGAGGTATGATTGGTAGTTTACTATACTTAACTGCTAGTCGACCAGACATTATGTTTTTAATATGCTTATGTGCCAGATATCATGCTTGTCCTAAAGAATCACATGTAAGTGCCGTTAAGCGTATCCTGCGATACCTTAAAGGTACTTTGACGACTGGTCTTTGGTATCCTAAAACTGATTCGTTTGACCTGATAGCTTACTCGGACGCATATTTTGTCGGATGCAAAGTCGATCGTAAAAGTACCAGTAGCACATCCTGGTTTTCTAAGAAATAAATTATCTTGCATTATCAACAACCGAGGCTGAATATATAGCTGCAGGACGTTGTTGTGCTCAAATTTTATGGATAAAACAAACTTTAGAAGACTATCAGTTATTTTAACCACATCCCTATTTATTGCGATAATACTAGTTCTATTAATCTTATGAAGAATCATGTATGTCATTCTCGCAATAAACACATAGAATTAGACATCACCATATATTATAGGGAGATATTAGTTTAGAATTTACTGACACTGAGCATCAACTAGCTGACATCTTCACCAAGCCCTTGGCTGAAGATCGTTTTAACTTCATACGAAGAGAATTAGGTTTTGGATGTTGAAGTCATATAATTAAGTGTTAATTAATTAAAATTCATATATTCGTAGAAAATATTTCAGTTATAAGTCGAAAGGGCCCTTCTGACAAAAAGATGCAAAAATATAAGCGACACGGTACCAAGTTTCTTCGGACTACCGCTAGCTAGGATCCGGCCCCTATAGCTAACCCAAAATATTCTTTACGGTTTGTCTTTTTGGTTCATTAACATAAATTATACTTCTTCAACACAAATATTTCCAAGTCTTCTTTGCATTTATGTTAAAACCCTATCACAAACTTTCCAACTCTGTCCTGATTACCCAAGGACCGAACTCGGTTAGAGTTCTGGCCGAACTTGAACCGAACTCGGTCTGGATAAATCAGAACAGAAGCTGGACAGTCGAGTTCCCCTCTATTTAAACCCTCAAAATCATTATCTTCTTCACCAATCCACCCGAAATTCCACCGAAAACCCTAACACTAACCTCCTAGTTCTCCTTTCTCCAAGCTTCTCAAGCTCTAAAAACTCAGATTCAGAGCTTTCTTAAGGTTCTCTTCTACTTTTCACCTTTAATTTCGATAAATCTCAACTCTTTCCATCTATTTCAATTCCAATGGCTCCCAAAATTTCTCATCCTTCCAAAAAGAAGAGGAAAGTGGGTGAAGCTGAGTCCTCTACTGCTCAAAAGGCTGCTTCTTTCTCTTTGTTCAGTCCCTCCGTACCGGATGGTGATTTCTTTGATGATTTTATTTTTGTGTCACAAGATGCATCCAATGAATGGTTTAGTGATTTTTATCAAAGAAAGATTTGTTCGAATAGTCCAATTAATTTTACTTTGTTTCCCGATCATATCAACGTTTTTGAACATTTCGAGTTACTAGATTTAGTTCAATCTAGTTTTCTAATTTATTCTAATGCTATTTGCATATTTTATTGCAATCTTTCCGTCACAAAGGGCACGATTAAACCAAAAGTTGACAGAATTGACATTGAGTTTGGTGCTGATGATTTAGAAATCATGATTCATATTCCCAATATTGGGGAAGCATTAGTTGAATCACCTCGGTGCAATTTCCAGTTGGTACAACTTTTAACTCTTTTCGTGACCCCTTATGTGCACCTAACTCTCGTCCCTGAGGCACTCTTCTCCTAGACCTTTAAATAACTACTTCTATTACCTCCATAGAATGGTATTCTCTACCATTATTCCAAAAAATATCGCCACGGATGAGATTTCATACTTAGAGCTCTCTGCTATCTATCATCTTCACTTCCATGTCCCCTTCAATCTGTCTAAGACTATCATCGCCACTATAGAAGAGTGTCGCAAGAAATCGAGACGTCTTCTTTATGCGATGTATTTGCCTATCATTTTTTAGCACTTTGAGGTCACTTTGGATAATTGTGCTCAGGATGCTGCTCCTGCCTATCTTCATAAGCATCGCCATACTGCTCCCATTCCTGCAGTTTAGGCTCCTCCTCCACATCCAGTTGACCCATCAGCTGCTGAATCCCATTCTTATCATCCTCCTGGTGGTGTTACTCTTGAGTCACTTCAGGCTCTCATGATGGATTAGTTTTGGTCCATGGACTTCCTTACCACTCTTCAGCTTCAGGCCATATCCAATACTATGCGGGATGTTTTCTATAGCTTTGCTCACAACCTTGGTGGTCCTATTCCCATGGTTCATAATCCCACAGTGCTTGGGTATCGCATTGATGATCCAGAGGCTCAGCGATACTTTGATCCTGCTGCTGTCCGTTACGATCCTAACCATTCTACTGAGACCGGTCCTTCTAGGGCGGCAGGTGCTAACGCTGATGATGATAATGATGACGATTGAGGATGTGTTTCCTCATGATAGAGCATCACTAGTTATATTTTTTAGTTATTTCTGTTATTTATTAGTGATAAATTCTACTTTCAAGTATTATCAGTTTGAGTTTGTTTGGCTGGACTTGTATGCACTTTCTTTTATTTTAGTTTATATAACAATTTTCTATTTCAGCACTTTGCATTATTATAAGTTCAAATTTCTTTTTTTATCTCTATTATGCTGAGTAATATTATTAGATCGTCATGTCATTTTGCTTATGTGACAAAACAGGGGAGTAATGTGATACTTAAATAATAAGGTGATACTTAAATACTTACTTTTATCATGTTGATTATTCTGCTACTAACATTTATGCTCTAAAGAATTTTTGTTGGAGTTTCTTTTTAGACTTTACAAATGTTCAGCCTATCTGCTTTGTTACGGGGGAGTAACAAGACTTGACTAAACTTTACGGGGGAGCAAGTAAATTGTACCAATGTTCAAAGCCAGTCTTTTTCCTGCATTTCGTACCAATGTTCATGTCTTCTTTCGAACCGAGTTGAACAATTTCTTAAGTATCAATCATAGTTTTGTCAAATTATCAAATTGGGAGAGATTGTTGACCCATACAACCATGGTCGAACCGATTTCAATAATTGACTTAAAACTCCGAGCTCGATATAAAAAGAAACAGAAGATCGCAGATTTTGTCTCAACTAATGTTTTATACTTTATTCTATATTTTCTTTTTATTTGAGTCTAGAAAATTGTGCATCGGGATCACTGGAAAATTTAGAAGACCCTACTCACAAAATCTGTATTCCTGACCCAAAACAAATACATAAACCTTTATTTATCCTAAAACTCCACAAACCAAAAATGACCTAGATTTGACCTAACCGAACTCAGCCAAATTTCTGCCCAAACTCGGACAGAATTCGGTCGAGTCAAATCACTCCTAGTCAGCTGCATATTCCTACTCCTTTGGATCTGTAACGTTCAAAATTTTGAACGTTAACCCTACCGAGTTCTGCCCGAACTCTGTCTTAGAAAATCTTATAAAAAGAGAAAAATTTGTCATTTCTATTCATTCATTTATTCTTCATCTTCTCTATCTATTCCAAACCTTCCTATTTACTTAAAAGAGCTTTAATCTTCAAATTTTCAAGACAAATCCAATTCTTCTAAGTGTCAGTGGTTTCTGATTAGGAGTATTCGAGTTGTACAAGCTTGGAGTATAAAAGATTTCTTCAGAAAGGTGTTTGAAGTTTGATCGTGGGCTTCGAATAAAAACACGACGGTGTTGAAGTTGGCGTGTTCTTCGGAGTAAAGCACGCGGTGTAATCTCTATTCAAAATAGTGGATTATAGCAAGAAAAAGTTCTCGCAAACTGGACTAGTCCTCTCAGAGGGAAACCAGTATAAACCTCGGTGACTGCGTTTTGCTTTCTTGCCTCTACTTACTTATAGCTTTACGTCAGTGCATTAAAGTTTTATTTATGTATTTGTCTCACATGCTTAGTTTTTTAATTTGGAGAATATTTTCCCCTGCACTCTATTCACCACCTAGAGGTACCATCGATCCTACAGACCTAACTTCCAACATAAGTTCGGAACTCGACATCGATCAAAACCAGTTGACCCAATATATGATTTTGACCCATTTTAAGCCTACGATGCACATGCCAAGGGTGTGCCACTCAATTAAGTTCCCATGTGCTATTTATTTACGAATGACACAAAAGGCCCATTGGTTGATTTCTCGAGTTCGATTTGACTAGAAAATATATTTGGACCCTAACCTAGCCAACCCTACTTGGTGGAGCCATGTTAGGTTGCCATGACTTAGTAGAATTATTATAAATTTATTTTGGGATGTTATACAGCAAAATAGGTTTAAATACAATTATATATATATATATATATATATATATATATATATATATATATATATATATGAATCGAAACTTTATTGATGTATCAGGCACAAAATGTCGAAGCCTATGCAAGAGAGCGCGAAAGACAAGACGACTCAGACCATAAAACGAGCGCACCAAGTGGCTGCTGCAGGGCTAACACAGCGCCTGCCAAAACTGGATTGAAGAGTGGGAGTAGCGGTTCCGGATTTTAAGGATTTGGTACTGACTTTCTCTGATCAGTTGAGCTGCGTTGTACTGGCGGTCTTCATATCTGAATTTGTTTCGGTTCTTCCATAGGACCCAGATGCCGGCGGCTGCAGTGATCTGACTACAATGGGATTCACCCCAGGATGCGAGGAGATCGTTGAAGCCTCCGGCTTGATGCCGAAATCTACAAATACAGGCGAGCTCGCGCCAAAGCCTGTCGGTAAGGTCTCCGAAGATCAGGACATATTCTGCCGTTTCTTGCTTGTGAGAAGTACAGCAGTTACATCTGGAAGCTAGGCTAAAGCCTATTCCGGTGAGCGAGTCGTCTGTCGAAAGCTTCCTGCGAAGGGCTCTCCAAATCAGGAATGACCACTTGAGGGGAATGCAAGTTTGCCAATAGGGGCTATCTGAACGAATGGCGTTCTGCCGGTCCTGATCTCGAGCCTGGCAGACGCCATCGAGAAAACACCGGATGCGGAAGGGGTCTAAAGTAGGGTGTTAGGGCGATCGGAAAGAAAAACATCTGTGGCGGCGATCGCAGATGCAGCTTCAATCCCTAGCCAGTCTCTGATTCGATCCCACCTCCAACCAGATGGGCTGCTCCAAAGGTCCCAGATCGAGCAACTCGAAGGGGCGATTGGGGTAAGCTGAAACACGAAATCTCCAATCCATCTTTCGTAGCATGGGGGAGACGCACCGTCGCCGAGCCATAAACGGATGAGGGGTTCAGCCATCTGCCGACCGTAGAGAATGCGTCGCCAGGAGACAGAGGAGCGGGTATTGGCCCTAGCCGATGCTGGGTGCGTGAGTGAAGTATCTGGCTTTCATGAAACACGTACAGATGGATTGATGGGATCTAATCTGCTACCACAGTTTTATAGACCAGGCATCGACGATGTGCCATAATTTAACAAATCTGAGGCCTCCTTCATTCGTAGGTTTAACCATCGTATTCCAGCTAGACCAATGGTGCTTGTCTCTTCCCTCATGGTGTCCCCAGAAGAAGTGAGCAAGGAGACTCTCCAGCGAAGACAGAACCTTCAAGGGCAGGGAGTAAACTGCCAGGCTGTAGATAGGGATGGAGGACAGAACGTGCTTGATGAGAATTATTTTACCGCCTGGAGAGAGGGTGGCGTTGTGCCAGCCTTCGATCTTCTTCTTGATCTTGCTGACGAGCCCGTTGAAGATGCTGGAATTGGATCTACCATACACCAATGGACAACCCAGGTATGTAAATGGCGGATATGCAGTATTGAAGGAGGTGAGATTCGTGAGGGTGGCAGAGTGGTTCCTGTCCGCTTTGGGGTGGGTGTATATAACGCTTTTGGCTTGGTTGATCTTCTGGCCGGAACATCTTGTGTATTTACCGAGAGCGTTGCGAATCACCTCCATGGAGCCTAAATCGCCAGAGGAGAAGATGAGGATGTCATCTGTGTAGGCCAGGTGGGTAATTATGGGGCATCCTACGGTGGTGTGGAAGTGGTAGAATCTGGGGATGTTGACCATGTCGTTAAGATTCCTGTTAAGGGATTCGGCCGCGATGATGAATATGGTGGAGAATAAAGGGTCTCCTTGGCGCACGCCACAGCTGGATTTGAAGAACCCATTTGCTTGACCATTGCTGATGGTGGAGAACCAAGGAGCGCTAATGGATCTGTATATGATGTCAATCCACGTTTCGGAGAAATCGAACGCCCTGAGGACCCAGATTAAGAATTGCCAGTCTAGGCGATCATAAGCCTTCTCCATATCAAGCTTGATAGCGATATTACCCCCTCTCGACGAGAATTTCATGAACGTAATCATTTCCTGGGCTAGCAGGATGTTGTCAGTGATATTCCTACCGGTGACGAATCTGCTATGTTCCTCTGATATGATCTTGGGGAGTATGTGGGCCATCCTGGTGGCGATGATCTTAGAGATGATTTTGTTTGTAAAAGTGCATAGGCTAATAGGTCTAAAA